>SJYC01119630.1:0-11090 GCA_006408675.1 Madoqua kirkii
AATAATATATAAGAAAAGCTGAACAGAATTAGAACCGTGAGACCGAAAAAAACAAAGCACACTGTGAATGAGAAGCAGTGCAGACTGAAACGTCTCACAAACACAGAACGAGAACAGGTTTTTCTACAACCTATGAGTGTTTGGGCAGTCTTAAAATCTCAAGCCTTTAGTGGAAAAATCCTAACATTTTAGAGAAAAACTATGTTCATCAAACTGTTCTAAAAATGAACTAGAACTGTTTCTTTGCATCTATTTTCCTCAGACAGGAGGCTGGTGCAAATTTTTCATCTTTACACATTAATTTTAGTTAATATTGAAAGAAATGAGGTTAGTACTTTTTTCCATGTCATAGAAACAACTACAAAGAAATTGTAGAAAAAATCTACACAGAAATCTCTCTTTAGCATAGCAGTCCTTTGTACAGCTTCAGAGTGCCCTAAAACCAGTGAAGTTTTATTTATGCAATAGGATGGATGTCAGTGAATATAAGGTGATGGTCCTTAGTTTCCTTCAAATCCTCAAAATGGTTTCATCTTTTAAAAAAAGAAGAAAAACAGCACATCTCTAGGAGTTTCTTATAAAAATAAATTAATTTGGATATCAATAATATAAATGATAAAACAGTAGGCCAAAATGTTAGACTTTCATTTTCCGATTAGCGTGTAGAGAGGGATGTGAAATCAGTGGTTGCTAGATGGAAAGGGGAGAGAGGAATGCATCAGTACAGTAGACAGAAACTTTAGGACAATAAAACTGTTCTGTATGATACTCGAATGGTGATACTCAAATACGTGTCTTTATACATTGATAAAAATCAGTGAAGGTACGAAACAGTGAATGCTAACATGAAATATTCTTGTTTTTGTTCAGTTGCTAAGTCATGCCGGACTTTTTGTGTCCCCCAAAGACTGTGGCATGTCAGGCTTCCCTGTCCTTCACTGTCTCCTGGATTTTGCTCAAATCGTGTCCATTGAGTTAGTGATTCCATCCAACCATCTCATCATCTGTCATCCCCTTCTCCTCTTGCCTTCAATCTTTCCCAGCATCAGGGTCTTTCCCAGTGAGTCAGCTCTTCACATCAGGTGGCGAAAGTATTACCTGGATTTTGCTCAAATCGTGTCCATTGAGTTAGTGATTCCATCCAACCATCTCATCATCTGTCATCCCCTTCTCCTCTTGCCTTCAGTCTTTCCCAGGGGTCTTTCCCAGTGAGTCAGCTCTTCACATCAGGTGGCGAAAGTATTAAGAGTCTCAGCTTCAGCATTAGTCCTTCCAATGAATATTCAGGGTTGATCTCCTTTAGGATGGACTGGTTGGATCTCCTCGCAGTCCAAGGGACTCTCAGGAGTGTTCTCCAAAACCACAGTTCAAAAGTACCGATTCTTCGGTGTTCAACCTTCTTTATGGTCTCTCATATCTGTATATGACCACTGGAAAAACCATAGCTTTGACTAGATGGACCTTTACTGGCAAAGTAATGCCTCTGCTTTTGAATATGCTGTCTAGGTTGGCCATAACTTTCCTTCCAAGGAGCAAGTGCCTCTTAATTTCATGGCGGTGATTTTGGAGCCCAAGAAAATAAAGTTTTCACTGTTTCTATCGTTTCCCCATCTATTTGCCATGAAGTGACGGAGCCGAATGCCATGATCTTAGTTTTCTGAATGTTGAGTTTTAAGCCAGCTTTTTCACTCTCCTCTTTCACTTTCATCAAGAGTATCTAGTTACTCTTTGCTTTCTGCCATTTGGGCGGTGTCATCTACACACTGGAGATTGTTGATATTTCTTCAGCAATCTTGATTCCAGCTTGTTCTTCATCCAACTCAGCATTTCTCATGATGTACTCTGCATATAAGTTAAATAAACAGGGTGACAATATGCAGCCTTGATGTTCTCCTTTCCCAGTTTCAAATCAGTCTGTAGTTCCATGTCCAGTTCTAACTGTTGCTTTTTGACCTGCACACAGGTTTCTCAGGAGGGAAATAAAGGGGCCTGGTATTCCCAGCTCTTTAAGAAGTTCTCACAGGTGCTGAACTATAGACTTCTGTTAACAATAATGTATCAACTATGGCTCATTAATTATAACAAGTATAGCACAAAAAGCGAGATGTCAATAACAGGGGGAAGTGTTGGGGCCAGCGAAGTGTACAGAAACTTCCTGTACTTTCTGCTCAATCTTTTTTATAAACCTAAAACTGCAAAAAACAAACCCATTAATTTTTTAAAAAGATGCTGCTGACCACTGTGAATAAAATGAATTGGAGTACAGCTAGAGTTTAAGTAGGAATCCAATCAAGAGAATTCTGTAGTCATCAAGCCAGGAGATGATGGCAGATTGGACTAGGGTGGATATGAATTAAAAGCCCAGAACCAATATATGTTTAAGAAGTGGTATAAGAATTGGTGATGATTTGATATATGTAAAGAGGGAGGGAGATATATAGATATGCAACCTATACATTTGGGGCTAATAGAAAACAGGTAAAATTCCAAAGTACAGATTTTGAGGAACAGATACTTTTTCAAGCCAACAGGATGGGTCCATGGCAGGAAGAGATTTATTAAAGATATCATAAAAGGTTCAACAATACACTGTATAAAGAAAGCAATATAGTAATATTTTATATCTTAGAATCATTTTGATATTTCCATCCTGTCTTAGTCAACTCAGGTTGCTCTAACAAAACACCATAAACTGGGCAGCTTAAATAATAGATATTTATTTCTTAAAGTTTTGGAGGCTGAGAAATCAAAAATCAAGGTGCTGACAAATTTGATTCATGGTGAGAACTCTCCTTCTGGCTTGTAGAAGGTTGCCTTTTCACTTAGTTTTCACAAGGCAAAGAGAAAGAGCTCCGGACTCTTTAGGACACTAATGCCATTGTGAAGATAACACCCTCGTGACCTCATCTAAATATAATTACTTCCCACCTCCAAATACAATCACATTAAGGGGTCAGGCATCAACACATGAGTTCTGAGGGGAGATAAACAGCCTGTAACATTCTTCTAGCCCTAAGCCAGAACTGCATTATTTTATAATACCAGTTTAACTCCATACAAATTAAGTGTGCATGTAATACTTGTATATTTACAAGAATATTCATGGAAAACAATATTTGGGATTTAAAAGCAATTAGTTATTTTAGATAATTTAAATATTCAAGACTTTGAAATAAAACTTCTTTTGTCAAAGGAATGTCAATGTCAACAGATGTCGTTTACATTTGTAAGTTCACCCTGTCCCTTCCTCCACCAAAAGAGGTAAGCTCCTGAGCAAGGATTCATGCATCCAAAACACATTCTATTCTCCAGTTCTCATCAGTGTAGTCTGAAAACTTTCAACAAGAACATACAGAAGTCTAAATTCTTAATGTATCACATTAGGGGAGAATAAAGTAACCAAGATCCAGATAATTTTGGACTTTACAGTCTATAGTCAACACCTTAAATTTCATCTGGAACCAGACCAGATTACAGAACACTGACGTAATATCCAATGGAAACATTCTCACAGCTTGATTCTGGAATAATATGCTGCATTTCTCATGTTGCTTTCATTAAAATAGCATCATATTCACAAAACTTTTGAACAGACCCTCTCCGGGGAGAACAGTCTGAAATTATCATCTTATTAAAATATAAGTTCTGCCTCGGTTGCTTTTTCTTGTTTTCTTTCAAGTTCCAAACTGTGTCGAACGGCCAGGGGAATACAGATTTTGTCTGATATGGAACAGGCCTGGCCCTTCCTGTTACACACGGGGCCAGGAGTATATTTTCTAACACTTCTTCAAAATAGAAACTCTTTGCCCAGTACCTGGTCCACCCTAACACCAGGGTGTTAGGGTGGAACTCTCCGGGGAGAACAGTCTGAAATTATCATCTTATTAAAATATAAGTTCTGCCTCGGTTGCTTTTTCTTGTTTTCTTTCAAGTTCCAAACTGTGTCGAACGGCCAGGGGAATACAGATTTTGTCTGATATGGAACAGGCCTGGCCCTTCCTGTTACACACGGGGCCAGGAGTATATTTTCTAACACTTCTTCAAAATAGAAACTCTTTGCCCAGTACCTGGTCCACCCTAACACCAGGGTGTTAGGGTGGAGACAAACATTTCACATTTTAGGCCTACTCACCTCATTCACTGTAAGTCTGCTTTTTTTTTTTTTAATTTTCTCTTTTTGTCACAGAGTCTCAGAGAGTTGGGCACCTGAATGTCATGATTTGTCATGAGCTCAGCACTAAGATCATGGCCTCTGGTCCCATCACTTCATGGCAAATAGATGGGGAAACAGTGTCAGATTTTATTTTTCTGGGCTCCAAAGTCACTGCAAATGGTGACTGCAGCCATGAAATTAAAAGACATTCACTCCTTGGAAGGAAAGTCATGACCAACCTAGATAGCATATTCAAAAGCAGAGACATTACTTTGTTAACAAAGGTCCATCTAGTCAAGGCTATGGTTTTTCCAGTGGTTGTGTATGGATGTGAGAGTTGGAATATGAAGAAAGCTGAGCACTGAAGAATTGATGCTTTTGAACTGTGGTGTTGGAGAAGACTCTTGAGAGTCCCTTGGACTGCAAGGAGATCCAACCAGTCCATTCTAAAGAAGATCAGTCCTGGGTGTTCATTGGAAATACTGATGCTAAAGCTGAAACTCCAATACTTTGGCCGCCTTATGTGAAGAGTTGACTCACTGGAAAAGACTCTGATGCTGGGAGGGATTGAGGGCAGGAGGAGAAGAGGATGAGAGAGGATGAGATGGCTGGATGGTATCACCAACTCGATGGACATGAGTTTGAGTGAACTCTGGGAGATGGTGATGGACAGGGAGGCCTGGCATGGTGCGATTCATGGGGTCGCAAAGACACGACTGAGTGACTGAACTGAATTGGAACTGAAACAGCTTCTGTTCACTGACAGGAGCTTGTGAGAACATGAGCTGGGAGAAACAGATGTAACCAAAGGAAAGTGAAAAAGAAAAGAAAACTATATATATATATTTTTTTTTTTTTTTTAAGAGGAAGAGGATATTCAGGAGTTCCTCTCAACCTCTCCTTTCCCCAGAATTGCACATACCACCTGACAGCTGTTCATGAACTCCATTCTGGATCAAAATGATTTCAGAATACAGGGCAAAGTTAAGGCTGTAAGAGGTCACTCATCTCCACAAGAGAAGAGAAGAGATGTGCCTCCCCTTCCTTGTCAGATAACCCATTGGAAATGAAGACTTTCACATCAAACTGGGATTTTCTCCATTCTTTCTTGTACGAATGTACGAAGGCTTCTATACGCTAAGATAAGTCACCAAGGCGGCACATGAATCTTTCTTCCCTGGAGACCTTTACAGAAGATAAATATCAAACTGTCTTTGAAGGACGGCATGAAGTCCTGACCACATCTTGAGGAATGAGTTAAAAAAACCTCTGCTGTCCCTAGTGCCTTATGAGTGACAATAAAGACCAAAAAAAAGTAGAAATGCTCACAATATAAAACAATCCCTTTTAAACACTAACTCTTTATTTCCAATGCAGTCATTTCTCTTCTTGAAATACAACCCTTTGTCACCCTGACATTAAAAGTCAAAGTAGCCCCAGTTCTCTCCAGCTGGGCTACAAAATTAATTGAGTAATATGAAGAATATCAATTTAGCATAATGAACCATAAAAGACTCACATCAACAATAAATTAGAAGACATAGCTGCCTTTCATAACTGAGTTATACTCAACCTTGTAGGGTCCAGAAATTAATTCAGGGTAAATAGAATGTTTATTAAAAGTACTAGGATATCTGATATATTCTGAGTTAGAAAGGATCTAAGGGAAAGATATGCTCTCTTTAGAATTCCAAGTACTAAGAATTGATTGGTCTTAAAATAGCAACAAGATGACCAATATCTGGTACATAGAAACAGAATGTTGAATAAATGCACTAAGGGTAAAATCTTGTTTCTTCCGTATTTTCAGTCTTTTTGAAATGATTTGTTTCTTCCCCTCACAGTATGCTCAGACCTCTCTCTCCTTCAGGTATGAAATGTGAATTAATATATCATTGTTTTCTTTTTTATTCAAAGTTTAATTACCTATGTCTATAATCCTATTGCCTTAATCTATACATCTGAAGTTTTTTTTATCTTTTGGTAACTCTTAAGATTGGTATAAATGTTAATAGACCTTCCTAACCACTGTTGAAATGCAGTTTTTAGAGTTCAGCAAGAGCATTAATTTTCTTCTTACATTACCATCTTCCTCATCTCAACTAGAAACTGCAAGGCTACAGAACAAGCTGGATTAGCCCCAGAACCTCAATGACAATTTCTAAATATTCATACATAAGTCTATTCAATGTCCCAGAACCTCAATGACAATTTCTAAATATTCATACATAATAAATCTATTCAATGACTGGTACTTTATCACTCCAAGAACTTTTGTAACACTCTGCATGTAATAAAAGGTATAAACAGAGATGTTCTGCTATTGGATATGTAGGGCTATAATCTCGATATCTACCTCTTAGGCAAGTTCCAGGAACCTGATTCCTACGTACACAGCAGTGTAAATAACAGTGTAACTAGATATTCCCTTAATTCAGTTATTGGGGAAGATGATCACTGAAAAGATGGAAAGAGGGCACATTTTAGGGACTTCTTGTGTCTCTAAGATTCCAATGGTGAAAAAATGAGGAATGCTGTGAAATTTGGGACATCTATTAGTAAATGACAGCCTATGACAAAAAAATATTTCCAATGACTCAACATCTCTTATGAGATTTCATTTTAAAAGCTGATTTTATTTTGAAAAACTAACATAAAATCACCCAAGACCATTACTTCTAGAGCAGTTCTTTCAGATATAGCCTTAAAACTAAATACCCAACAAATCATTAATTTTTATTTCCTCGCACTTACAACTAATAGAGAATACAGTTCTCACTTTCTTCTAAGATTGTCATGAAATAAACTAAAGACATTATTTTGAAAATATTTTTACCTCATCTAAATGTCCAACTGACAACAGGAAATGAAACTTTATGAAAATAACCGCTCTGTACCTGGCACCCTGCTTGCGGCTTCTGTTAACTATTAAAACTTAGTTACTTTTAGGTAAGTTTTTTGTTTGTTTAGTTGAGTTTCTTTCTTAACATGTGCAAAGGACCAAATAATTCATTAGAATCTGCCTACAAATATGTTTCATGAAATTACATCATTAAAATAGAAAATAATTCAAAGATCCAAAATAACAAATAGAAACTGTGTTTTGTATTTAGAAGACATTTTATGGCAGGGGTCCCCAACCTCTGGGATCTAACCTCTGATGATCTGAGGTGGAGCTGATGCAATAATAATAGAAATAAAGTACACAATAAATGTAATGCTTCTGAATCATCGCAAAACCATCTAAAACCCTGGCTCATGGAAAACTTTCCTTCCATGAGATCAGTTCTTGGTGCTGATAAGCTTGGGCACTGCTGTTTCACGGCATTTTTTGTCTTTCTCAAATTTTTCCAAAGCCTCTTATTCTAACAATTTTCTCTCACCAATCAAAAGTCCACCTTTACAGATAAAATATAAAACAGGATTTATATTTGTCTAAAATAGTAATTTATGACTTAAAAACCCTAGATTCAGTTTAAACAGCAGCAACTGTAATTGCATCTTGCTTTTAGCACCGCTTTACTGATATGATGCTATCCAAGCTTTTTAAGAACCAACATAGTAACAACTTGTTCATTCAAAAAAATCAAGAAAAGTAAGATTATACTCGAATGATCATAAACTCATGTCATATTCACCGAAATGCTCTCAAAGCCTTGGATGTTTTCTGAAATGTTAAATATTTTGTGGGCACAGAGATGCTCTTCTCTGAGCGACTCCTCACTCTGGACCCTGGGTCTGTTCATCCTGTGACGCCTCTGCGCCCTCTGATGGTCACTATAGGATCTGCTTTGTTGGGAGCAAATTATTCAAGGCGGTTCAATGGTCTCTTCATCTTGCAAATTTGATTTTTTATTAGAATAATGACATTTACACACTTTCCACCTTTAAATCTGTAATTTAATAATCCTAAATATTAATTGAAGTTCATACTTCTTGACACTGTTGAGAAAACAGAAGTATATGGAGTCGAAGTTACTAGGATAATAATTAGGAAATACACCATATTTTCCAATTATGTCTGGCAGATTGACAAGCTAATAAGAATTTGAGATTCTGCCACCCAGCACAAAGCAATTCAATGGTAATGGCATCATTAGATATCACAGTCTTTATTTCCTGATACTGGCATGATGAAATCAACTTAGAGTCTGTTTGGTCCTGTTTATATAAAGCATGGATATGGCTTCTAACTTAGTACAATATCCTAAAAAGAACAGTATAAATGTGGCTGTGTAACTTCATCAAGAAGTTACAATAGTAAAATTAAGCATACACACACACACTAAAGCTGAAACTCCAATACTTTGGCCATCTCATGCGAAGAGTTGACTCATTGGAAAAGACTCTGATGCTGCGAGGGATTGGGGGCAGGAGGAGAACGGGATGACAGAAGATGAGATGGCTGGAAGGCATCATTGACTCGATGGACATGAGTTTGAGTGAACTCCGGGAGTTGGTGATGGACAGGGAAGCCTGGTGTGCTGAGATTCATGGGGTCGCAAAGAGTCGGACACAACTGAGTGACTGAATTGACCTGACTGACTGTATAGGACATGGGTTCTCTGTTCATGATAACCTATAATAGAAAAATTGAAAGACAATATATATATGTAAGCAAATCACTTTGCTGTACAACAGAAACTAATAACATGTTAAGTCAACAATACTTCAATTTAAAAAAAAGAAATAATTCCCTCTCTTACTGTGGAACTTCCTTATATACTGGGATTTATCATATTTGACCTGACTGACTGTATAGGACATGGGTTCTCTGTTCATGATAACCTATAATAGAAAAATTGAAAGACAATATATATATGTAAGCAAATCACTTTGCTGTACAACAGAAACTAATAACATGTTAAGTCAACAATACTTCAATTTAAAAAAAAGAAATAATTCCCTCTCTTACTGTGGAACTTCCTTATATACTGGGATTTATCATATGATAACATAAAATATTTGACTGTCTCTCACAATTGACCACTATTTGAATTCCTTGAAGACAGGAACTGACTTGATTCACTTTCTTTTTTTTTTTTTTTTTTTTTTTTTGGCCGTGGCTAATGGGATCCTACTTCTCTGACCAGGGACTGAGCTCAAGCCCTCAGCAGTTAAAAGCACAGAGTCCCAACCAGTGCACCACCAGAAAATCCACTTGATTCATTTTTACATCCTCAGTATAAAAACTAGGAGGCGCTAAAGCAACATGACACTTTTAGAATCAAAAACATAATTATGGAAAACTATGTTTTAATCCTAGGCTCAATCAGCTAATTTTGCAGTTTCCTTATATGTAAATCAGGACTAAAACACCTGGCAGGATTGTTGGGAAACTGAAAGACACCTATAAAGTGACTAACCCAGTGCCTGGCACACCAAAGACTGTAATGTGTACCCATCAAATGTTAGTTCAACTGATCCTCCCTTACAGCTCTCTCAACTTATATGCTTATTCAAAATATCCCCATACTTCTCAAAATTTAAACTGCCACCGTGTTCCTTTGTACCCTTTTTATACACCAGAATTAAAAAAAAAAAAACTATAGCTATAAAAATAAAGGGTTTTACAGTGTATTCAGACAAACAGGCATTTGAGGGCACTAAGTTCAAGTTTTATCTAGAAATAAACTATCCTAAGAAATGGGAACTAAAGTACCAGGCCTTCAGCTTTATTATCTCTTCTACCTCCCGCCAAAAGGGCAGGGGGAAAGAGCTTCAGTATTTATAAGACTAAGAATAATAGGTAAGGTAAGGTAAGGTGAGGTCGCTCAGTCGTGTCCCAGTCTGCGACTCTGTGGACTGTAACCTACTAGGCTTCTCTGTCCATGGGATTCTCCAGGCAAGAATACTGGAGTGGATTGCCATTTCCTTCTCCAGGGGATCTTCCCGACCCAGGGATCGAACCCGGGTCTCCCGCAGTGGAGGCAGACGCTTTAACCTCTGAGCCACCAGGGAAGCCCACTAAGAATAATGGATGTGCATAATTTTGCCTTAACATATATTTCTGCCTTTTTGGCTCAGTTTAAACTCAATGAAACGCCTAGAACACAGACTAATTATGCATAAAGAAGAGGCTTTAACTGCAGTGCACATTCAGTAGACAAAAATCTAAAAATACCTGCTTTTTACATTTACAGATCAATCCATTAATTGATTTGGAATGAATCGTGCTATAATTTAAAACATAGATTACCACAGGCCAAACTTAATAAAGTTCCCTTTTTAAGGCACTTTCACTTGACCTAAGAATTTTCCAGAAACAATGATCTGCCTAACCTTAAAAAAAAAAGCTATTGTATGTAAATACTAGCTTTTAAAGGAGTAATGCTTAAGAACATAATCATAAAGAAATATCAAGAGTACAAAAAATTATATGTTTGAATTAACTAATAACTTCAATAAATCACTGATATTTATTGAGAACAGGCAAAGTGTTTCCATTTCAGAATGAATTATCCCACATTTAATGTCTAGACCACTTCCACCTCATTTCATAATTCGAATATAATGTAGAAGCAAATTTTTAAGTTTGCTTCTCTTTTCTTTTCATGAAGAAAAAAGCTGTTCCTTGAGAAACAAGTGATTATGCCTGAGTCTTTTTGTCCTACTCAAATCTCATGAAGACTTACTCTTTATCTTAATGCAAATTAAATATTTTGCTATTTTTTTCTCCTTATCTTTCTTACAATGTAATGATAAGAATAGCTGTCACAACACAGGGTATAGCTCAGAAAGCACCAAAACTAAGGTTCAGAAAGACTCATCTAATTTTAATTACACATCAGGCAAATGGGGGCATGAAGTCAACTATTCAGTTAATTAAATGGCTAAAATAAGTGCTTCCTGGAGGGGACAGGGTATCTGTTAAAATTACGATAAAATGGAGAAGGAAATGGCAACCCACTCCATATTCTTGCCTGGAAATTCCTCA
>SJYC01119633.1:0-16817 GCA_006408675.1 Madoqua kirkii
ATGAAATGAACATATGCTTTCAGACTGTGATGGTGGAAAAGACTCTTGAGAGTCCTTGGACAGCAAGGAGATCAAAGCTAATCAATCCTAAAGGAAATCAACCCTAAATATTCATTGGAAGGACTGATGCTAAAGCTCTAATATTTTGGCCACCTGCTGCAAAGAGCCGACTCATTAGAAAAGACCCTGAAACTGGGAAAGACTGAGGGCACGAGGAGAAGGAGTGATAGAGGATGAGATGGTTGAATGGCATGACTGACTCAAAGGAGGTAAGTTTGAGCAAACTCCAGGAGATAGCAAAAGACAGGGAAGCCTGGTGTGCTGCGGTTCATGGGGTAACAAAGACTTGGACACAACTTAGTGACTGAACAACAACAATAATGAAATAATGGACATAGACAGCAATCATCAGCAGTTGCTAAAACTATTAGCTGAAGAGGTGACAAGAAAATTTATGTTGTTTATTGTAAACTTTATCAGGTTGACAACATCTGAACCCAAAAAACAAATCATAACATGACAGAAAGATAACCAGATAGTAAATGCTTCTTAAAGCTATGCAATAGGAAGTAAACAATAAAACCTATGAAGTCTTTTCCAGAGAAAAAACAAAAATCCTGCAGTCTGAATAATCCTGTAGATTTAACTATCAGTTTACAAAAAAAAATAAATAAATAGAGAGAGAGGACATCATATGTACACATACAATAAGCAAAATTCAGAATGTGTGAAATTCTACAGAATCATTATTTTTTAACAAATAGTCCGCAATGAAAAAACTAAAGAAGAACATACATAAAAACATCAAATGTAATATGGATACTGTTTAGGTCTTCAGCAAATCAATTGTAAAATATCAAATAAAATTTAAGACAATTAAATTTGACATTGAGTGTCTCCTTTATGATATTCTGTTCAGTTCAGTTGCTCGGTCGTGTCCGACTCTTTGTGACCCCATGAATTGCAGCACACCAGGCCTCTCTGTCCATCACCAATTCCCAGAGTCCACCCAAACCCATGTCCATCAAGTAGGTGATGCCATCCAGCCATCTCATCTTCTGTCATCCCCTTCTCTTCCTGCCCTCAATCCCTCCCAGCATCAAGGTCTTTTCAAATGGGTCAGCTCTTCTCATGAGGTGACCAAAGTACTGGAGTTTCAGCTTTAGCATCATTCCTTCCAAAGAAATCCCAGGGTTGATCTCCTTCAGAATGGACTGTTAGGATCTCCTTGCAGTCCAAGGGACTCTCAAGAGTCTTCTCCAACACCACAGTTCAAGAACATCAATTCTTCAGTGCTCAGCCTTCTTCACAGTCCAACTCTCATATCCATATATGACTACTGGAAGAACCATAGCCTTGACTAGACAGACCTTTGTTGACAAAGTAATGTCTCTGCTTTTTAATATGCTATCTAGGTTTGTCATAACTTTCCTTCCAAGGAGTAAGCCTCTTTTAATTTCATGGCTGTAATCACCATCTGTAGTGATTTTGGAGCCCCCCAAAATAAAATCTGACACTGTTTCCCCTTCTATTTCCCATGAAGTGATGGGATTAGATTCCATGATCTTAGTTTTCTGAATGTTGAGCTTTAAGCCAGCTTTTTCACTCTCCTCTTTCACTTTCATCAAGAGGCTTTTTTTTAGTTCCTCTGCTGCTGCTGCTAAGTCACTTCAGTCGTGTCCAACTCTGTGCGACCCCATAGACGGCAGTCCACCAGGCTCCCCAATCCCTGGGATTCTCCAGGCAAGAACATCGGAGTGCATTGCCATTTCCTTCTCAGGTGCATGAAAGTAAAAAGTGAAAGTGAAGGCTCTCAGTCCTGTCCGACTCTTAGCGACCCCACGGACTGCAGCCCACCAGGCTCCTCCATCCATGGGATTTTCCAGGCAAGAATACTGTTAACATTTTAGTACTAATCATTTTGCAATAATGTTCTTTTTAAAAGCCCTTTTATAATTTAGATATATTCATAATTCCAGAAAGCTTAACCTTAAATATTTATCAATAAAATAATATGACGTCTGGAATTCATTTTTAAAAAATCCAAAGGACTTGAAGAAAGACTATGTATTCATCACCAGGGGATCTTTCTTACCCAAACATCAAACCCTGGTGTCTTGGCACTGTAAGCTGAGTCTTTAAGGTCTGAGCCACCAGGGAAGCCCCAAGAATACCGTTGTGGGTAGGTAAGGTGTTCCCTTCTCCATGGGATCTTTCTGACCCAGGGACCGAACCAGCGTCTCCCGCAATGCAGGCAGATTCTTCACCATCTGCGCCACCAGGGAAGCCCTTATTTACACTAGTTGATTAATACAGGTGCATTTGTTAACTTACTTAAGATATGTATGAATACAGAGATTTGGTATTCCAAATGAGTTGACTAAATTTAGTATTTCTGATATGCTGCCTCATCATTAAAACCATTAAAGACTGAAAACAACTACTCAGAGAAAGAAACATAGAACAAAGTTGAAGGAAAATAAAGTAGTTATGAAAGTACAATGTGGGTGGGCACCCAAAAACTTCACTGAGAAAAGGAACTTCCAATGCCTACAATCGGGTCAGGAAGCAAGGGTCTACCTCGAGACTCCTTATCTGTTACCGAATGCCAAGTGAGTAATTTAGTAAAGGAAAAAAAAAACACCTAATCTGGGAATTAGAAGGCTAACAATGCCCAGCTTTGTAAATCACAAAACACTTGACCTGAGTAGGTTTTGGAGCATGACATCACAGCAAATTAAATAATAACAGCAACAATAATAATTGTGTTGCGTGTACTGGCTGCAGATCTCGCCCTTGTCCTAAGGTCTTTGCATACTTTATCCTCAATTTCGTAGCAACCCAAGGTGGTGGTGTGGGCGACTGATGTAAAGTTTTTAAAGAAGTACTGAATGAGGTAGGCATCAATACACGGGACCATTTCTCAAAAGAGGAGACGGAGGGTCGGAGGCCAACAACTCGTTTAAGGTTCTACACTGGAACGACTTGGTCCAGCCAATATTCCACGTGTGTTTAAACACGAAAGAATGCTTTGAACACTCCAACGCACTGAGCTATACATGAAAAAAGCTTGTAGGGGCTTGGTGTGAAATTCTGGAGAACTCAAAACTTCCCACAGATCTACAGGTTTTTGTAGCTTTAGACACCTCGGTCCACAGGGGAAAACAAAACAAAACAAAACAGACCTTCACTCACCGCTAGGAAGCCTGTCCTCACCGCTGGACTTCAAGCCCTGGCTTCCCAACGCCTCCACCCGCCAGCCCCCAGCTTTCTCTCATCATCGGTGTGTGACCTTCGAACTACATCTCCCATAAAGCCGTGCGCGGACACCTGCCCTTCACCGGAAGTTCGCGAGGCTCCATCCGGCGCCGGAGTGTGGGGTTTCCCCGGCTCTTGGACGGCAAACCCTGGTGTCCGTACTGCGGTCACCAGTGGGTTAGTAGCAGAAGCGACGAGTTGGCGGGCCCAGGGCCCCTTCTGGAGCTGGTAACCAGTTCTCTGTGCTCTTTCCGTCTCCGCGCTGACGGGCCCTGCGCTGTTGGGTGGTGTGGCGCAGCCTCGCGCTAGGGCGCGGACGCAGGTGTGGACTTAAGAGCCTGGGCTTCCGGCACAGTCTGTGAGGTGGGGGTTCGCTGTGGGTTCACTTCACTGCGTTTAAAGAATTCTCACAGTCCTGGCACGGAGACAGACATTCAAGGAACTTGGAGACGCTGGGGAGACCATGCATGGGGCGGGGAGGGGGACGTTTGGTAGGTGAGCTGGCCCTCGGGAATGCCCCAGAAATTCGGGTCGGTGACCGCAGTGACAAAGTTGTTTGTGAGCTCTGCCTTATCTCTTGAGCCATGTGACCTTGGACCAGTCAGAGGCCCTAGTCCACACACCCACAAAACTGGGTGTTGGTTTGGTTCAAGGTGTGAAACCGTTTAAAGTCAAGATACTTCAAAACTGTCTCTGAGGATCGTCCATGTTGTTGGAAAGCAAGGGCAGCATTAGGCTAACTGAATCACCTCATCCTGCCTTCAAACACCCTGTCTTCAGAAGAACCTGAGGAGAAATGAAAAAGTAAATCGAACAGTAGAGCTGGATTTTAGACTTTGTGTGCTCTCCTGGAATGATTAATGGTTCTGTTTCTAGATGGACTTTCTGGCAAGAAAGCGTAAGAGGGGCGTGGGGGGGAGAGTATACATTTTCTACTCTTTTCTCCTGAAAATACCGTATGCATAAACATTGCACTGTGGGTAGTGAATGGTACTGTATTTTTGGAGGCCACTTTTGCAGTCAACCGGGAGTGAGTGGACTGTGGAGGAAGTGAGAAGGTGACTATGACTTAAGTGTTGCCTATAGTAAACCCAACCGAAGAACCTGGATGATATGATTTTAAGGAAAAGGCAACCTCAAAGGGAAAGCCATACATGAGTCAGTATACAGCAAAATTAAAAATAAAAAATCCTGAAATGCAAAATAAAATCCTGAAAAGTAGCTTCTGTTATTCATAATGTTTTTAATGCATTTAGAAATCTTAATATGAAGAGAATGGTGAAGTAAATTCTAGGGTAGATCAAAAGAAATGAATTGTTTTCTAATCCAGAAGTCACCTCTCCTAATTTAAGTTATATACAGAATTTCAGTATTTTGTCTCTATTCCTGTGAGTAGTTTTATCCTGTTTATAGGTAGCAGAAAGATAATAAACAGGTAAGGTGAACAGATACAAAATAAGAAGGTTAATCTCCAGCCCATTTTTTTCTTTAAATATTGTCATACTGCTGCTGATAGACAATTGATAAACAAAATTGCAGTCAGAACCTTAAAGACAACTGTCAGAAATTATGGATTATATAACCTTTCTTTATAGCCTCAGTAGGTTATTCTCAGAAGATAGAAACATAGTTACAATCCCAAATCTTTTCTTAATAGAATTTCACAGAAAAAAAAAATCATACCTTAAAAAAAAGTACTTTGAGGAGTTCATAGACAACTGAAATATGAACCATTTTTCCCAAAATTGTGTCCTACCACAATTTAGTGGTAGTTGTTCCCTACCACATTCAAGCCACAATTAGGAAGCATTTATTAGAGGATATGGAAAAATTAGTTTCGATCCCTGGGTCAGGAAGATCCCCTGGAGAAGGGCATGGCAACCCACACCATTATTCTTGCCTAGAGAATCCCGTAGACAGAGGAACCTGGTGGGTGGCAGCCCATGGGGTCCAACAGAGTCAGACACGACTCAAGCAACTTGGCATGCACACATGCACACACACATAGAACAGTTCTTTCTTACCGAAGTAACAAGGTGACAAAGCAGACAAAGCTAATGATTTTAAAAGCTTCTGTGACTCAAGGGTAGACAAATTGACCGATAGAACAAATAATAGATCCAAAAATACATGGTCATCTCGTTTATGACAGGTCTAATACTGCAATATAATGGGATAAAGACAATAAATTTGAGAATGACCTTGACTCAAATAGCTTTTATCTATTGGGATAAAAATGTATCATGACCCTTACCTCACACCATGAGCAAAAATCAATCCCTAATGGATTAATCAATCCCTGTGAAAGGTAAAGCGATACATTTTTTTCACATGAAACTTAGTTCTTTGAATAGGATCATAATTTCCCTGAGAGGACAGATCTGTTTCTAGTGTCATTTAATCTAAGAGAATACAGCTTGTCATCTGCAAAAAACGCCAGCTTTCTTTCTCTCTGCTCTAACTCCCCTCATGCCCTGATCTGTATTGAAGTCCCTCTGGTTTGCCTCCAATACACTTGCCTGCTTGTCATATCTTTTACCTTATCTTCCCTCCCACTGATGTCACTCCCTTCAACTCTTTTCCACCAAAGTTCTTTATACATTATTTTATGCATCCTTCATATTGAATTACATTTAAAATTCTCAACTGATAACAGTTTTTAAGTATATCCTGTGATGACACTTGACAGTTACCTTTTTAAGAATAAATCATTTTAGAAACCATAACTAATGTTCTAATTATATCAACACTGAATAATGTTCAATCAGTGATACAAGAAAGCAATTGTAAATGAGTTTTTTCCTATTTTCCTGTTTTAAGGAAGAAATGTCTTCTGTAAAAAGAAGTCTGAATCAAGAAATAATATCCCAGTTTCACTATTCAGCTGCAGAAGGAGATATTGCCAAGTTAACAGCAATACTCAGTCATTTTCCATCTCTTCTCAATGAAACTTCTGAAAATGGCTGGACTGCTTTAATGTATGCTGCAAGGAATGGACACCCAGATGTTGTCCAATTTCTACTTGAGAAAGGGTAAACATTTTAGGCTGTGCCACCTGTTCCTGTTTTAAGGAAGAAATGTCTTCTGTAAAAAGAAGTCTGAATCAAGAAATAATATCCCAGTTTCACTATTCAGCTGCAGAAGGAGATATTGCCAAGTTAACAGCAATACTCAGTCATTCTCCATCTCTTCTCAATGAAACTTCTGAAAATGGCTGGACTGCTTTAATGTATGCTGCAAGGAATGGGCACCCAGATGTTGTCCAGTTTCTACTTGAGAAAGGGTAAACATTTTAGGCTGTGCCACCTGAAGAGTGTCTGGTTTAATTTATGGATAATACATTTTCTTTTCAGTTGTTTGTATAGCCATATTTATAATATTGGGCTTGTAAATAACTCATTGAACAGTCTTGTTATATAATAGCATAATTTCTAATTTAAAACTTAACTTTTTTATTGGGAAATTAACTTTTAATACTTAATAGCCAAACAGTTAATGAGTTAATCTAATTTTTTTCTGAAATAAAAAATGTAAATCTGCCCACTATGACTACTGAAAACTTCTTGTAAAAATTCAATATCTCCTTACAGCACATAAAATGTATGCTTTTTATTTTATGAATAATCTTCCAGAAATTTTAAACATCCACTGTTTCTAACTTTTTTGCACTGTGGGTAGTGAATGGTACTGTATTTTTGGAGGCCACTTTTGCAGTCAACCGGGAGTGAGTGGACTGTGGAGGAAGTGAGAAGGTGACTATGACTTAAGTGTTGCCTATAGTAAACCCAACCGAAGAACCTGGATGATATGATTTTAAGGAAAAGGCAACCTCAAAGGGAAAGCCATACATGAGTCAGTATACAGCAAAATTAAAAATAAAAAATCCTGAAATGCAAAATAAAATCCTGAAAAGTAGCTTCTGTTATTCATAATGTTTTTAATGCATTTAGAAATCTTAATATGAAGAGAATGGTGAAGTAAATTCTAGGGTAGATCAAAAGAAATGAATTGTTTTCTAATCCAGAAGTCACCTCTCCTAATTTAAGTAATATACAGAATTTCAGTATTTTGTCTCTATTCCTGTGAGTAGTTTTATCCTGTTTATAGGTAGCAGAAAGATAATAAACAGGTAAGGTGAACAGATACAAAATAAGAAGGTTAATCTCCAGCCCATTTTTTTCTTTAAATATTGTCATACTGCTGCTGATAGACAATTGATAAACAAAATTGCAGTCAGAACCTTAAAGACAACTGTCAGAAATTATGGATTATATAACCTTTCTTTATAGCCTCAGTAGGTTATTCTCAGAAGATAGAAACATAGTTACAATCCCAAATCTTTTCTTAATAGAATTTCACAGAAAAAAAAAATCATACCTTAAAAAAAAGTACTTTGAGGAGTTCATAGACAACTGAAATATGAACCATTTTTCCCAGAATTGTGTCCTACCACAATTCAGTGGTAGTTGTTCCCTACCACATTCAAGCCACAATTAGGAAGCATTTATTAGAGGATATGGAAAAATTAGTTTCGATCCCTGGGTCAGGAAGATCCCCTGGAGAAGGGCATGGCAACCCGCACCATTATTCTTGCCTAGAGAATCCCGTAGACAGAGGAACCTGGTGGGTGGCAGCCCATGGGGTCCAACAGAGTCAGACACGACTCAAGCAACTAGTGGTAGTTGTTCCCTACCACATTCAAGCCACAATTAGGAAGCATTTATTAGAGGATATGGAAAAATTAGTTTCGATCCCTGGGTCAGGAAGATCCCCTGGAGAAGGGCATGGCAACCCACACCATTATTCTTGCCTAGAGAATCCCGTAGACAGAGGAACCTGGTGGGTGGCAGCCCATGGGGTCCAACAGAGTCAGACACGACTCAAGCAACTTGGCATGCACACATGCACACACACATAGAACAGTTCTTTCTTACCGAAGTAACAAGGTGACAAAGCAGACAAAGCTAATGATTTTAAAAGCTTCTGTGACTCAAGGGTAGACAAATTGACCAATAGAACAAATAATAGATGCAAAAATACATGGTCATCTCGTTTATGACAGGTCTAATACTGCAATATAATGGGATAAAGACAATAAATTTGAGAATGACCTTGACTCAAATAGCTTTTATCTATTGGGATAAAAATGTATCATGACCCTTACCTCACACCATGAGCAAAAATCAATCCCTAATGGATTAATCAATCCCTGTGAAAGGTAAAGCGATACATTTTTTTCACATGAAACTTAGTTCTTTGAATAGGATCATAATTTCCCTGAGAGGACAGATCTGTTTCTAGTGTCATTTAATCTAAGAGAATACAGCTTGTCATCTGCAAAAAACGCCAGCTTTCTTTCTCTCTGCTCTAACTCCCCTCATGCCCTGATCTGTATTGAAGTCCCTCTGGTTTGCCTCCAATACACTTGCCTGTTTGTCATATCTTTTACCTTATCTTCCCTCCCACTGATGTCACTCCCTTCAACTCTTTTCCACCAAAGTTCTTTATACATTATTTTATGCATCCTTCATATTGAATTACATTTAAAATTCTCAACTGATAACAGTTTTTAAGTATATCCTGTGATGACACTTGACAGTTACCTTTTTAAGAATAAATCATTTTAGAAACCATAACTAATGTTCTAATTATATCAACACTCTGAATAATGTTCAATCAGTGATACAAGAAAGCAATTGTAAATGAGTTTTTTCCTATTTTCCTGTTTTAAGGAAGAAATGTCTTCTGTAAAAAGAAGTCTGAATCAAGAAATAATATCCCAGTTTCACTATTCAGCTGCAGAAGGAGATATTGCCAAGTTAACAGCAATACTCAGTCATTCTCCATCTCTTCTCAATGAAACTTCTGAAAATGGCTGGACTGCTTTAATGTATGCTGCAAGGAATGGGCACCCAGATGTTGTCCAGTTTCTACTTGAGAAAGGGTAAACATTTTAGGCTGTGCCACCTGAAGAGTGTCTGGTTTAATTTATGGATAATACATTTTCTTTTCAGTTGTTTGTATAGCCATATTTATAATATTGGGCTTGTAAATAACTCATTGAACAGTCTTGTTATATAATAGCATAATTTCTAATTTAAAACTTAACTTTTTTATTGGGAAATTAACTTTTAATACTTAATAGCCAAACAGTTAATGAGTTAATCTAATTTTTTTCTGAAATAAAAAATGTAAATCTGCCCACTATGACTACTGAAAACTTCTTGTAAAAATTCAATATCTCCTTACAGCACATAAAATGTATGCTTTTTATTTTATGAATAATCTTCCAGAAATTTTAAACATCCACTGTTTCTAACTTTTTATCACTTATGATTGGTTTTTAACCTTTCCATTAATATGTTATATTCTAAAAGAAAATGAAATTATGTAATTATTAAATAGAGGTACTATCATGTTTATGTAGAAACTTTTATTGTAATAAATACTGAAGAAAATGTTTGCTAGTTTATTTTTTGCTTGCATCCACAGGTGCGACAGATCCACTGTCAACAAATCAAGGCAGACTGCACTGGACATAGCTAAATTTTGGGGTTATAAGCATATAGCTAACTTATTAGCTAATGCTAAAGGTGGGAAGAAGCCTTGGTTCCTAACCAATGAAGTGGAAGAATGTGAAAATTATTTTAGCAAGACACTACTGGACCGGAAAAGTGAAAAAAGAAATAATTCTGACTGGCTGTTAGCAAAAAAAAGCCATCCAGCCACAGTTTATATCCTTTTCTCAGATTTAAATCCCTTGGTTACTCTAGGTGGCAATAAAGAAAGTTTTCAACAGCCAGAAGTCAGGCTTTGTCAGCTGAACTACACAGATATAAAGGATTATTTGGCTCAGCCTGAGAAGATCACCTTGATTTTCCTTGGAGTAGAACTTGAAATGAAAAAAGAGTTTTTTAATTATGCTGGGGAAGTCTCAAAAGAAGAAGAAGATGGGCTGGTTGCCTGGTTTGCTTTAGGTATAGATACTGTTGTGGCTGAAGAATTTAAGCAAAGACATGAAAATTGTTATTTTCTTCATCCACCAATGCCAGCTCTTCTGCAACTGAAAGAAAAAGAAGCTGGTAAGAAGTGAACACTTGTCTGCTTGTATTGGTAATAATCTGATTTTGGGTACTGGATTAGAATTGCATTTATCTGCAATTTCTAGGAAGCACACTTTTTCTAGGAAGCAATGAAATCAGGCTGTCTTCAGTAGAAACTTCCTGACATTCTTACCCTAGAGGACTACTCTTCTAGGTGGTAACAGCAGTTTTAACCCTAATGTATACTGGTTTCATTTGATTGTTCAGTGAATGATTATTGAGTGCCTGCTATACACTAAACATGCTGGCAAAGACCTTGACTATTGTGCTTTCTTTTCTGTTGCTTGTTTTACCAGTTCACACGGGGTTGTATGTATCATGCTCAGAAATGAGGGATTTTATCCTAAATTCCATTTAAATGTTGTAATCTGGCCTGTGTTTAAAAAAAAAGAATCACTCTAGCTGCTTTGTAGCTCACGAACTGTAGATAGTTAAGTGTGGAAGTCAGGAATCCTGTTAAGAGGAGGTTGAAGATTACAGTAGTCCAGGTAAGAGAAGGCAGTGGCTTGGATTAGTGGAGTAGAGAGAAAGGGAGAGTTATGAGAGATTACGGAGGTAGAACTGATCGGGCTTGAGCAGTAGGTTGAGACTTACAAGTGAGAGAGAGATGATGGTAACATAGACTACAGCCTGAGTTGTTAAGATGATAATAGGAGAGATGGAGGAAAAGTGATACAGTCAAGGTATATTTTGGAGAGAAAACCAGCAATACTTGTAAGTGGAGTGGGTGTGGAGTAAATAATAATGACGTGAAAGATGAAAAGGACTGCTAAGTTTGAAACTTTAATCATTTTGTAGATACTAATAAGCTTTATTGATAAAATAATACAGTCATGGGTAGAGCAAGGAAAGCAGGAGAGACTTGAAGCAAATAAATGAAGATTTTATCTTTGGGCATGTTAACTTTTAAAGACGGGAGACAGAATCTGGAACAGAAAGGAAAGAACTAGAATATACTTGTATGAGAGTCATCAACACAATGGTGGTGTTTAAATCCCAGGATACTTTGAGGTTGCATAAAAAGTTGAGAGCAAGCAAGCAAGGGAGCCTGAGAATCGCCTGAAATCTCCTGAGTTCTAGAGGTCAGATAGGAGAGGAGCCGTCAAAGATGAGGCTGGCAGTATGGCGACAGGTAAGAACAGGAGAACGTGCTCATAGAAACCAAGAGAGTGAAGTGTTTCTTGGAGTTACTAGTCATATATTGAATGCTGCAGAGAGTTTGAGGAAGATGAAGATGAAGAGTTTTTTTAAGAGTCTTTGGTTTGGTGACATGGAGCTGTTGGTAATTTGACGAGAGGAGTGTCCATGGAATGGAAGGAGTAGAAGGTATACTATGGTAGACTGAAGAGTTAATGGGAGGCGAGGGAGGGTCACTTGTCCATGTCCACTTGCCCTTAGGTAACCTGGCAGGCTCTTCCCGAGACCTCTTAGACACTCATCCCAAAATGGGGAGTGTTATGTTTTATTCTCTACACCTGTGGAAAAAACACTATGAGTTTCAAATTTCTTCTCTTTGAAGCTGTATATGTATATACCAGTTCACATGGGGTTGTATATATCATGCTCAGAAGTGAGGGATTTTATCCTAAATTCCATTTAAATGTTGTAATCTGGCCTGTGTTTAAAAAAAACACAAAAATCACTCTAGCTGCTTTGTAGCTCAAAGAGAGTCGCACAGAGTCGGACACGACTGAAGCACCTTAGCAGCAGCAACAGCAGCAGCGTGTAATTACAAGATCTTAAAAAACAGTAAGGAAACTGAGGCTCTTTTACTCAGCTGCTGTATAACCTTATATAGTTCCATAACCGTTGTGTGCCTCAGTTTCCTCCTGCCAAAAAACGAGGATAATAATGGTATCTACATTATAGTGTTGCTCTAAACATTAAATAAGATGATGTATGTGAAGATCTTTGCTGGGTGCTTGACACACAGTAAGAAGTAATAACTGTTAGCTTTTCTTATTGTAATGAGAGTGAAATAATGGAGGTACTTTGAGGTAAGTTACATGTTACACAGTAACAGAGCAGGCAGATATTTATTGTTGCCTATGTTCATTGAATGTCACTGTTCCATTTGTTTCAATTTATGGCTTATTCATTTTTCCCAGTTTAAAACATTATTGCTATTTATGGTTATTTTATTTAAAAATCTTTAGACCACATAATCTATTTTAGGGGAGAGAAGTTTTGTCAGGCGTTTGAAATGTAGCATGTCTACTCTTATTGCCCCAATTCTGCTAATTTTGGTCAGGCCATATTAATTATTTTCTGAAGTATCAGGGTAGAGGTTGTAGACAGGTTGTACATAGTCTTAAGATTTATTCTATTGGGAATGTTTGTCATAAACAAAGTTAATCACAGGAATTGTAAACACAATATTTAAAAACTTGTTTATAAAGGTCTTAAATAGTTGTCAAAAAAAAGTTTTCTATGTACTTTCCAGTTATAAACAGAATATGTTCCACAGTGACACACACCAGCACTGTCTTAGGCACCAACGAAAGTAGAGATGGATTCCTACAGTTTCCTAGTCATAGGTCCAAATCTAAGTTAGGAACCGTCTTTGTAGTGTATTTTTATGAAAATCACTATTGTAAAATCTTTCCTGGACTTCCCTGGTGGCTCAGACAGTAAAGAGTCTGCCTATGATGTGGGAGACCCGAGTTCAGTCCCTGGGTCAGGAAGATCCCCTGGAGAAGACAATGGGAACCCACTCCAGTATTGTTGCCTAGAAAATCCCATGGACAGAGGAGCCTAGTAGGCTACAGTCTATGGGGTCACCAAGAGTTGGACACAACTGAGCAACTTCACTATTGTAAAGTCAGTATACACTAGAGTCATGTATATCCAAAATTTTCAAGTCACCTATGGTAAAAGCCTGAACTAATACAGTGTATATGGATTTTAGTACATCCATCTTATATGACAGTTTTATTTCATTAGTCCAAATTAAAGGTGAATATAATTTTCATTTGTCATCTGTAGAATTTAAATCTTTTAATTTAAAAGACATATACAGATAACAAAAATAGGAAAATAAAACCTTTGATCACACACCTACAATATAGTACATGTCTTTATCATGACTTAAGAATGTTCTTTCCTTATGTACTAATCTGTTTACCACTTGTCATTGAATTAAAGCTTCTTGTGCTCCTGTCATAGGGGTTGTAGCTCAAGCAAGATCTGTTCTCGCCTGGCACAGTCGGTATAAGTTCTGCCCAACCTGTGGAAATGCAACTAAAATTGAAGAAGGCGGCTATAAAAGAGTGTGCTTAAAAGAAGACTGTCCTAGTCTCCACGGTGTTCACAATACATCATACCCAAGAGTTGGTAAGCCTTTTCCTTTACAGTGAAATCTCGGCCATCTGGAAACCTTAGGGAATAAGACATTCTGGAAAGACAAGATTTTGAGTTGCTAAGGAGCTTTACCTTTTTATTAAAAGCATATTTAATTTAACCATTAAGAGTATAAGTATTAAAGTGAAAGAAAGTGAAAATGAAGTCACTCAGCTGTGTCCGACTCTTTGCAATCCCATGACCATGGGATTCTCCAGGCAAGAATACTGGAGTCGGTTGCCATTTCCTTCTCCAGAGGATCTTCCGGACACAGGGATCGAACCCAGGTCTCCCACACTCCAGGCAGACTCTTTACTGTCTGAGCCACCAGGGGCTCAGACAGTATTAAAGTATTTATTACTATACAGTATTACTATATAGTATTAAGTATTACTATACAGTATATACAGTATTAAGTATTAAAGTATTACCTAATTTGATGACTTTTAAGTAAAGGACATTGTACATAACTGACCATTTCTTAACCTTGGGTTAATCGGCATGAATTTGATGCGTTGAGGTATAGAATTTCAAAAGCCACCATCTGGGTCCATTTAGTGAAGAGGGAAAAAAAAAAAACAACACCCTCACAGTCCAGTACCTGCTTGTGGCATCACCAAAACAGCCTGGAGCTAGCTTCTCCATACTGCTGATGTCTGCCTCTACCTTCTCTCTCCCTATCGCTGCTTTGAATTGGCTGTGGACTTGGAAATCTGATAAACCAGCCCTTTAAAACTGCGCAAAAGGGGACAGACCCAGCCACACATGAGGAGGTCTCCTGGGAGTAAAGCGCATGGCCTAGTGACGGGTGCTTGCTGCTCAGAGCATTTCACGTTTGATTACCGATCCTCAGTCATAATCTAGTGAGGTGAACTCACTGAATTAGTGGCTTCTCAAATCGTTCCAGAAGTCACTAATGCAGTGAGTATTACTTAATAAATTAATCTTTCAGTGGCTTAAACTTAACCATCAAGCCATATTAGCTTTTAAAAGCACTTTGTTAAGGACGAGAAAGGGGTGACAGAATCAGATGGTTGGATAGCATCACCAACTCAGCGGACGTGAGTTTGAACAAACTCTGAGAGATAGTGAAGGACAGGGAAGCCTGGCGTGCTGCAGTCCATGGGGTCACAAAGAGTCAGACACAGCTTAGTGACTGAACAACAAGCAACAACAAGGATTGCGATGGAAGGAGACATTTTCTATGGTAAAATTTGAATTTTCTCCATACTATGTATTAGTTATTTAAACTTCTAATTAAAAAAAATACGCCTAGCATACTGTAAGTATACAATACTTACAATAAATCAACATTTATTGTGTACTTACAGTATGCTAGGCGTATTTTTTAATGTTTTTTTTTATTTTTATCTTATGCTTTTTTTAATGCTATTGAGATGATGAAAGAAGACAAAAATGGCCTTTCTTTAGCTTACTGACAGTATTCTATGCAATTTCCCTGAAATACTCTTGTCTTTAGGCAGATAGAAACAACCTCTTGTAACTAGAAAAGTGTCTTGTTCTTTTAGGAGGTACACATTTGTATTATCCTATTAGTGACTTTACACAATGAGTCTAAATTGTTTTTTCCTATCATTCATACATCTGATTTTTTTAAACAGATCCGGTGGTAATCATGCAAGTTATTCATCCCGATGGGACCAAATGTCTTTTAGGCAGGCAGAAGAGATTTCCTCCAGGCATGTTTACTTGCCTCGCTGGATTTATTGAACCTGGTGCGCTTTTTCTGTATCATTTTTATAGTAATTGCCATTTAATGTATGATTTCTAAATAAAAATTTTGGACAGCATTTGAAAGTAATCTCTGACAAACTATCATGTTATAAAACTGGGGTATTTTAAAATATTTTCTGTGTTTTAAATAATATATATGCTGTCACTAGTGGAATAATTTCATCTGTTTTAAAAATTCTTTGCTTTTTCATATATTGCTCTTACCCAAGGCATCACCTTCTTCTGTAGTAGACTCAGTTGTCACCTTTTCAGAGAGACTTTCCCAGATGGCACCAGGTAAATTAGTTAACCCCATATCCTACATTCACAGTCCCTGTTATCCAGTCTGGCTTTCCCTAGAACACTCATCAGCACCTAACAGGGTATATATGTAAGTATGTATTTACTTATCTACCTTTCTTTGTATTTATTTATTATTTTCTAGTATAAGAAAGTAAGTTCCAGAAAGGCAAGGACTTTGTTTTATCTATTACTCTATCCCAAACCCTTGGAGCATGTGCCTCCTATGTTGTAGAAGTTCAATAAATATTTGTGGAATAAATGAATATACCTAATTAGCACATGTTTAATCTCAATTTCCAGTATCAGTCTACACTGATAGATAATAATAGTACTAAACATATGAACTTTTTCCAAAGGCTTTCTGTGTATTAAATCATATCGTCCTCACACAACTTTACATAGTAGATACTATTTCACCATAGCGGCTGAATAACTTGCCCAAGAACAAAGAGCTGGAGAGTGATAGGACAGGCATTCAGACCTGGGCAGTTTGGCTCCAGGGCCATGCTCCTAATTACCATGCTTGCTCTAGTAGCTCTAGGTCATTTTTTTAACTGCTATGTAGCC
This sequence comes from Madoqua kirkii, assembly GCA_006408675.1. NCBI lineage: Eukaryota > Metazoa > Chordata > Mammalia > Artiodactyla > Bovidae > Madoqua > Madoqua kirkii. The sequence goes on from SJYC01119633.1 coordinate 16,305, forward strand.
TCCCGTTTATGAATATTCCACAGTTCATTTATCCATTCTGCTGTAAGCCTTTACCATTAACAGCAACACTGCAGTGAACCCTTGTGTCCATTTGGCCTTTGCAGGGTGTCGATCTGAGGGTAGGGCTGCTAGCTCATAGACCATGAGCGTCTTACTCATTTCCACATATTGCCAAGTTATTTTCTGAAATATCCCTGCCAATTCACACTGCCTCTGAAAGTACATGAAATGTCTGTTACTCCTCATCTTTACAGAATTAGGAATATCAGGATTTTTATTTGCTATTCTGATGGATATGAAGTGGTATGTCATTGTAGTTTTAACTTTTATTTCCCTGCTGATGAAGTGTCTTTTTCAGATGTGTGTTAGGCATCTTTCCCCTTGAATTTTATATTTTACATTCTTTGTCTATTTTTGTTTTGGTTGTTTAATCTTTTTTTCTTATTGATATGAGGGATTTTTTAATATGCACTGCATGCTAATATTTATTTAGGTTTGGTCTTGCAGATATGC
>SJYC01119637.1:0-22461 GCA_006408675.1 Madoqua kirkii
TAAGACAAGGCTAAGGATAACAAATGCCATCTACTGGAAACATTCATAACGTATTTTCAGTTGTGTTTCTCCATGATAACTCTGCAAGGTGAAATGTGTTGTCATTTTCTCCTCTGGAGACCAGCCTCACAGAGATTACGTGGCCTGCCAAGTAAACAGCAGAGGCAAGACACACCTCAAATCTTCCCGGGAACAAAGTGCAGCAGGCTACATTCTACTGTTCAAACTAAATGGCATCATACAGAAATAATCAATAACCTAGTCAAGTGCTTTTGAAGCATTTTTTTTTTAATTAGAAAATCCAATATGTGTCAGACAGGGGTTAAGAAAAAAAAGATTTTAATTATGTGTTTGTAATCCTCTCCCCAACCCTACCCCATATTGGCCTGCTAAGAAGAAAGGATTATTACTTGCTTACTCAGCCATAGAAACTTAATTGTGTCTATTGGGGAGAGAATATAAAGGCTAATTAGCAGATACGAAATGAGTGTCAATTGCTCTATATAAGAAAGGTAGCCTAAGGAAAAGGAATTTTCATTAAGTTATGAGACTGAGAATTTATGGGAGAAAAGGGATTTGAAATCAACACATTACTATGATGGGATTTTGAGGAGAGAAATGGGTTAAGAAGAATTTAAATAAGTTTTTGCCAAAACTGGCCACAAAGCAGCCATATTTTATTTGGCAAAACAGATAAAAGATGAGCTTCTCTGCTGAGATGTCCAAAGGCACAGGCTGTCCAAACAGATTCAAAACAAACTGCTTCGTGGGAAGCTATTTTTCTTTGTATCTGTGCAGACAGTTAAATCCTCTGAAAGTGAAGCAATTGAATCGGGTTTAGTTCTAAGCACAGGCAGGTTTTTCCCTGGTTAGTTACTAGGCTGCCTTCTCCCTGAATATCTCCCCAATACTTTCTATTAGTTAAGACATCAGCAGGGAAAATAATCTTTTATTTCATAATAAGGGCAAAGAATTTAATCTTTCACAAATAGTAGATTCTTCTATAAAGAATACATGTTGTATACTAAAACAAAATTTTATATATAGTATATATGATAATGTAATGAAGGCAAAGCACCTCTCTACTCTACCCCCACTTAATAAAGCAGAGCTAGAAATTTGCTGATATTGAATTAGGCCAAAAGGATTAAGTATTTCTATTAGGTTAGGAAAAAATTGGAATATCAGTTCAGTTCAGTTCAGTGGCTCAGTTGTGTCTAACACTGCAACCCCATGGACTGCCACTTGGCAGGCCTCCCTGTCCATCACCAACTCCCAGAGTTTATTCAGACTCGTGTCCATTGAGTTGGTGATGCTATCAAACCATCTCATCCTCTGTTATCCCCTTCTCCTCCCACCTTCAATCTTTCCCAGCATCAGGGTCTTTTCCAGTGAGTCAGTTCTTCACGTCAGGTAGCCAAAGTATTAGAGCTTCAGCTTCAACATCAGTCCTTCCAATGAATATTCAGGACTGATCTCCTTTAAGATCGATTGATTGGATCTCCTTGCAGTCCAAGGGAATCTCAAGAGTCTTCTCCAACACCATAGTTCAAAAGTATCAATTCTTCAGCACTCAGCTTTCTTTACAGTCCAGCTCTCACATCCATACATGACCACTGGAAAAACCATAGCTTTGACTAGATGGAGCTTTGTTGACAAAATAACTGAAATATAAAAATGATAAAATTAAACAGAATATGACTTTATAACTTGCATCCTAAATGTCTACACATACAAAAAGAACCTATGTTTAAGTGTTCATGTAGTATAGAATAATGTGCTAAATAGTTGGGATGGAAATAAATAGGAAAGGAGAATATAATTATGAAAACAAAATGATTTGAAGAAAAACACTGTGGAATGCCAGAAAATGACATTATGCTATCAAGTTCACAAATGAATTGAGCTAGTTGGTAATTTTACTAAAACCTAAATTCTGAGTGGAAAATAATTTCAAATTTGATACTTTCAAAGGCCAGTGAAAGCTGAAGACCCTCAGCTCCTCCCTAAAATGAGGAAGAAAAGAAGAAAAGCCTATAAAAAATGGAAACTCTTGAATCTCACAGTATGTAAGTCTAATACATTGGCTTTATGAGTACATAAAAAGTGAACTACCTGGTTTATGTATTTTTATCTTTATCACAGGAATAGCTATGAAAATAGGAAGATAAATGCACATATATATTATAAAATGATTTAGGAATTTGGTCAATTGTTACTATATATACATTTCTGCATTATCAATTATATGAATTACACGTGATAATTCAAATAAAAATATTTACATATTTAAACAAAGGCTATTAAAGTCCCTATTTTTAGACTCTGTTATCAATGCATTCCTACATAACTGTCTCAAATACATCTCCTACTTGCAGAAATTGAAGTACAGACCACTTAAAGTGACTATAAGCTGTAAAATTATCAAACTGAAAATGGCTATATACTGTTCTTCACAAGAGGATGTTGAGATAAAATTGTAATCTACAATTCTGGAAGGCAGGCTACCAGTCTGTAACCTGCTGTAAATGGGTATCAGAGAGCCGTGTCTCCATGTCTTTTCTCATACAACTTCCACATGACAGCTCTCAGACTATAATCAGGCCCACTGAGTACTTGCTATAAGAAAAGCCATTCTCTCAGACTAAAAGAGACAAATAGACAAATGGAATGTTGGACTCTCCAAGGACCTTCAGTATGTTCGAGAACCTGTATGTCAAATCAGAAGTCTGTACACCTCTTCTGAAATTGGAAGTACTAATTCCTAAATATATGAGTCTTTATTTGATTATGAAACAGCAATTATTTTTCTGCATCCCAAACTTCTATGCCACCACTAAAAAATGTTGGTAGGATATTTTCCTTTATTTTATTGAAGAGAATTTATTTATTTATTCTTTATATATAAGTATTTATGTAATTTCATTAAAATATAAAAGTATATATAAAATACTATTTAAAACAATTATAAATACTACTTTTCCTATTTTTATCTTAATTAGCTTAATAAAGATATCCTTGTGGACACCTGGTTCATAGATTTCCATGACATCATTATTTAATTGTTGCTCATTCTTTTCTTTCCCTTTTGAAATACTCTCTTTCAGGCATTTAAAACATAAGTTGAAATCTTTGTATTTTGTCTGATTTTTGTTACACAAGATACAATACTTCATGCTCATGTTTGCAAATCTGTCACGCAAAATATTCTAATATTATAAAGCAGAGGAGTAAAGGTTACAAGGTGTCAGTTTTGGGGCCAAATACCTGACCATGGCAACTGGCTCATTATCAAGAAGTCTCTTAAAATTCATTTGCATAAATTTGCTCTGAAATTTTTGTTTCACCCAGCTTGGAAGTCTCTACTTCAGAGTAAAACTTAACTTAGATTCCTACTTCCTAAAACTACCAAGTGATATTTTGGTATCAATTGTAAGATAATTGATTTAAAATGACATATTTATTAGAAATGAATGTCTATGAAAATACCATAACATACCAGGAATGAATGGGAAATGCTACTCAAAATACTTACAAAGGATATGCATTGAATTTCATCCTAGAATTTGGAGCAGCTGCTTTCTAAATGGACACAGAAAGCTTTTCTTTCTTTTTGCTTTTTCTTTAGGTGAACCTCAGGCTGCTGACCAAGCATGCCAAAAAAACATAAAAGATCTTGAAAAAGAAGTCAAAGGAGACACCGCAGAAGCTTTACTTCATCAGACTGGGGCATTAGGGAAATCTCAGGAAAGTGGAGATGAGCAAACGTCTGCTTCTACGAGCAGAAAGCAGAAGTCTCCTTCTCTCCCGGAAGATAAGAAACAACCCCTCTCTGAAAGCAAAACAATTAAGGAAAAGGATGGCCTCCTTCATCCCTTTCTGATCAATCAGACAAAATCTTACCAGTGGTCACGTTCAATGACTGCGAAGAACCATTATCAGAAAAAACTGCACTGTGGCATTTCCCAAACACATCAGAGGCCCTTCAACCATCAAAAGGCAAAACTATGACAGACGTGAAGTGTGGGGTTGTCCATGTACAAGTAGCAATCAAGAACAGCTGTTTCTGTCAAACAGCAATACGGCTCCCAACGAAAAAGACGTGTTCAAGATGGCGCCCGTGTTCCCCTGTCAAGATGGCGCCCCTGATACTCTGTCAAGATGGCGCCCATGTTACTCTGTCAAGATGGCGCCCCTGTGCCTCTGTCAGACACTTTCAGAGATGCTACACTTCTACAAGCCGCTCTTCTAAGTGCAAGAATCTATCGGCCGAAGAAGGACAACCCAAAGCATCATCTAAACCTGAAGGGAGAATTGCCAGAACTGAGAGCCCCTCACTGAAAGTCAGCATCGTAGGAAAAGGAATTAAAATCAAATATGTGAGTAAGAAAGAGAATGTATTAATAAACATAACTCGTCTGCCAAAAAGTGGGAAAATAGCAAAAAACAGAAACCTTGCCTCCAGCCGCTCAGCTGAAGAAGGGCCCAAGTCCTCTGCAGAGTCCGATACTGGGTGCCCCGGGAAGTGGCAGCTGGAAGACAAGCGGCACAGTTCAGTTTGCTGGCGCGTCTCTCCCCCCACTGTGTTTGGTCTCCAGGAGGAGGAGAATTTTGACACAGTTGTGGTTTCTCTGTGCTCAAGCCCTGACAGAGAGAAGAGTGAGCCTGACACAGCACCCTCAGTCTCAGATGACTGTATGGTAGAATCTGCCATCTTTCAGCAAAAGAACTGTGCAATCAGTAAGAATACCCCCCAAAAGAAATGTGTCTCTGAGGCTGAGACTCTTCTCACAAACATCCTTCCTACTTCACGTGGTACCTTAAAGACAAGGAGCTTAAGCGATACCGACTTAAGTAAAACACCTTTTGAGGACCCTACAGATGGAACAGAGACAGAAAAATCACCTCAGATAACCCAGAAAAGATCACATGGGACCCAGATACACAGCCCAGCCCAGAAGGAATAAATTATCTGCCAAGTTCCATTACTGACATCTTTCCAGTTCAAGATGGCAAAGCCTCTGACTTTGGTTCGTCTTCTCTGAGCGTGCAGTTTGTGGGAGAAAAGGCATCCAACATTTACTGCAAAGGCAGCAAAATTCCACCTGCAGATTGCTATGAGAACTCAGATTCTTTATCTTTCCCTTCTATTCAGAATGTTCTGAAGTCTTCCACTTCTTTCAGCCCATCACCCTGGGCCTCTGGACACTCAGAACCTAAAGAAACCCCTGGGGACCCCTTTTCCTTTAATCACTGTGCTGAAGTTTTGAAAGACTATGGGGAAGGGCTTATTGATGTGACCGAGAGAGACTTTGAAAACACTTTACATAGTGACTCTCATACAAAAGCACAGCAACCACTGGAAGTGAGGGGAACACCGCATCCACCTCTCAGCATCGCATCCTCCGGCAGCCTCTCTGCTGGCCAGCCGCTCCACAGTAGCAGCTGCATCACCACACAGCGGGGTCAGACAGGGTCTCAGGCAAGCCATCCAGACACAGCGGTCCCCAGCAAAACAAAAGCACCAGCAATGACATCAATAGCTGATGAGTTAGACCAAAGATCAGTTATTCAAGGTGATAAAGAAGACACTGTTTACTCGAATTATTCCATGGGAATGGAAAATCCTAAAGAGCCTCCTGACTCTCTGGGAAATGTTGAAAAAGACAAATTCCACATAATTATGCCTGCAGTAAAGAGTGCATGCTACAGAGATTTTGAAGACCTAGCAAAGAAGAATCAGAATGAAGTCTGTTTTCAGATAGATTTTCCAGACAGTGCTGAGTTCAGCTGTGCAACGTGTGCTACAGATAACCTGTTCCTTATTGAGAAAACCCTGACCGATGATGTGCACCAATATGGTAGCCAGGATGAACAAAGCTTTGGACGAACCACTTGTAAACAGGAGCCAGCAGGGTGCCAGTGGACTGCATCAACAAAGCCAAACCCTGAAGAAAATAAAAATGACCCAGAGGAAACTTACGATCACCAAAGAGACATCCTGTTCTCCCCTCAGAAGCAGAAAGCTCTGAAAGGTATAGTGGGCTATATAGAATCTTTAACTTGCATTGTTTTTACTTGTTTGACCTTTGGGAAGTCTTTTTTTATTGCTTGGGAATTTTTTTTTTATGGCTGAAGATATATCGAGTATTTTAGAGTTAGATGAATACGAGCAAGCATATATCAGCCTGCTTTTTCCATTATCACCTACCCCACCCATAAATAGTGCATAGCAAAATTACCAAGACTGCAGTTTAATATAAAGTTTAAAAAAATCGATTTCTCTTTAAAAGGTTGATGTATTGCCAAATCAATTTTGTGGGAAACGTTAGCCTTTTGCCACTCTTAAATAATCTGCCATTTCTTCCTTCTTGCAAGCTAAGCATGTTCAGTAGAATTGGAAGAAAATGTTTGTGATAAAATGTGTTTTTAAACCTTGCAGTGTCATTGTGGAAGCACAGCATGTTTCAGGAGGCCATGTGGAATAGTAATTAAAGCAAAGGACAAAAACCAGAAACAGTCATGGCTAATCCTCATTGAGCTATCCTAGGGACCTCTGACCACAAGCAGACCTCTGACCTCCCTTGTGGATTGGTTGGCCATTTTTAAACCACTGATAGAACACAGAAGCTCTCTTGAAGACGGACGGCTAAGATAGAAGCTCCTTCCTAAGTACATAATACTGCCTGTCTGCTTTTAATCTTGGGTCCTCATCATATCAGTGGAGGCCCTTCTTGTTTTTCTTCAATAAGCCCAAATATTTTCTACTTAAGGTTAGCATTATTCTACATTGTATAATTATGCTACATTAAATGCATCTTGAAAATGTAAGGATTGAACCCAGATCTCCCGCATTGCCGGCGGATTCTTTACCAACTGAACCACAAGGAAAGCCCATGAAAAAGTAAAAACTTCTTCTGAACTGCCAGAACATTCCTAATCCAGCCGCAGATGAGATTTGGAAGGACGAAACTTAGTCAAGAAGCTGCCTTTTCTTCATTGCTGTTCTAGCCCTAAGTTTTTAATAGAGTAAGATTTAGAAGTAGAAATAAAACACAAAGGAACAGAAGTGTCAGCACGAAATGTGACGTTTACTTTGCAGAGAATTAAATGCCCTAAAACAACACATAGAGTCGTCTGCTTAATATGAACCCACTAAGGTGAAGACCCATGTCACAGCAATGGCTGCCCAATTGCCTGCCACCCCTAGCACCAGAATCAATGGCATTAACCCGTGCGTTTGTTTTAGTCCACAGTTATTTCAGTCTGCAGGAAGCCGATTTGCAATAATAGCACTGGTGTCTCCCAGAGCATGTGTGTGCTCACCTGGATGAATATTCCTCCCAGGCTGACTCCTCCTCCATGGACACGCTCCTCCCTGAACTGCCTTTCCCAAAATGGCCTATTTCCTTAAGAAAATCAATAAGCAAGTCAGAGTCCTCCCAGAGCTGATCCTGTGCTTCCTTAGACTTTTTGAAATCGTCCCATGTGGTGCACAGTTCCAGCTACCAGTTCCTGGTATCGCTGTGCTGTATTAAAAGGCTGTTCCTACAACTCTCTCCTTCCTCTCTTTATTTCTCTCCCCCAGACCACTCTGTTCCAGCCACACTGACTTTCTCGAGCTGCTGGAATCTGCCAGGAAAGTGCCCACATCAGTCCTTCACTTGGGCAGGCTCCTCCCCAGTCTGACCCCCACAACCTGGACTCCCCTTCCTCCAAACGTGCACACGTTCACACTCATTCTTCAAATCTTTGCTCACCTAGCACCTTCTCTGTGAGGCCCCCTCAGGCCACTCAATTCAAGACTGCAAGCCCAGCCCTGTCCACAACAGCCTGGGCATACTACATTCCTTTCCCATGTCTTGCTTTCACACAAAGCAGCTTCCCCTGTGACTGTGTTGTGCATTTAATCACTTTATTTCTTCTGATTTCTCTCACTAGAATGCAATCATGAGAGCATGGATTTTTTTTTTTTTCTATTTTGATCTTTGTTGTATCCAGAGCACCTGAACAGTGCCTGTTGAAAAGTAGGTATTCAGTGAATGTTTGTTGAATGAAAGGATGAATTTAGGAAAGTTATTCCTTGTGGAAAACTCTGTTCACATACAAAAACAAACAAACAAACAGGAAAACAGTTCAGAAGTGAAAATGTTTATATTAGCTTTTTGAATTTGTAAGTCTTTAGGTGGATTTGACTCTCCTAGAGCTATGAGTTTTTAATAATTCAATACCATTGTTATTATACTATTGCTACTTTAGGCCAGGATTTTGTCATTTGTTTAGAGTATAGATTGCCTTGAAGAGTTGGGACATCTTTTTTTTTTTTTTTTTTAAATTTTTATTTTTTGTTTAATGCTTGTTCCATTTCACAGCACTGCATTGGTTCTGCCATACATTGACATGAATCAGCCACAGGTGTGGACGATCTCCCCATGTTAAAGCCCCCTCCCACCTCCCTTCCCTGCCATTCCCCCTGGTTCATCCCATACACCGGGCCCAAGCATCCTGTATCCTGTATTGAACATAGACTGGTGCTTCATCTCCCATATGATTGTATACATGTTTCGTTGTCCTTCTCCCAGATCTTCCCACCCTCTCCCTCTCCCTCTGAAGCCAACAGTCCGTTCTATACCTCTGTGTCTCTTATATTGTCTCACTTTCGGGGTCATCATTATTGTCTTCTAAATTCCATATATATGTGTCAGTATACTGTATTGGTGTTTTTCTTTCTGGCTTACTTCACTCTGTATAATCGGCTCCAGTTTCATCCATCTCATTAGAACTGCGTCAAACTTATTCTTTTTGAGGGCTGAGTAATACTCCATTGTGTATATGTACCACAGCTTTCTTATCCATTCATCTGCTGATGGACATCTGGGTTGTTTCCATGTCCTGGCAATTATAAACATTGCTGCAATGAACATTGGGGTACACGTGTCTCTTTCAATTCGAGTTTCCTCAGTGTGTATGCCCAGCAGTGGGATTGCTGGGTCGTAAGGCAGCTCTATTTGCAATTCTTTCAGGAATCTCCACACTGTTTTCCATAATGGCTGTACTAGTTTGCATTCCCACCAACAGTGTAAGAGGGTTCCCTTTTCTCCACATCCTCTCCAGCATTTATTGCTTGTAGATTTTTGGATCGCAGCCATTCTGACTGGTGTGAAGCTAACAAACACATGAAAAGATGCTCAACATCACTCATTATCAGAGAAATGCAAATCAAGACCACAATGAGTTGGGACATCTTTGTACTAGAATTTTTTTTTTTAATATAGGCACGAATGTATGCCTTTATTTGCAGAGGAGTCCTCCAGCTTCTCAACATTTATCCATGTACCTCGGATTAAGAATCCCTGATGTGGGTGCTGACTGTATTTATGGAGTTCCTTCTACCATGTGCGTGCTTCGGAATTAACTAGATTAGAAGTCACAGCCTAGAGGGGCCGGGCAGGTAGTGGCAGGTAGAGCAGGCTGCATGTCAGAAATAATGGAGTGTGGGGGGACCCGAGGGATCACTGTCCTGAAGCAATGAGAATTCAGGCCCTGAGTGGCCAGGCCTTCTCATTTTTCATGAGAGCTGGAGATCTGGGATTTTTTTATCTGTATGAATCTCTAGATTATATGACATGTAAGACACAGTAAAGGCTGAGCAATCTACCACCTCTGAACTAGATTAACTCAGGGTAGTAGGGATGGGCATGCTACAAGAGTTACAAAGCCAGTGCTGTAAGGGAAAGCATACCACTCCAAACCTCTTAAGACAAAAATTCTGGGTTCCAGTCTGCACATTCTTAGGTAAAGAGGTTTCCCAGGGCCTCCTTTCTTCAGCTACAAATTGCCTGACATATATATTTAAGACCTCTGCCAAAGAACCAGGAATTCTGTATCATAAAGCATTTTAATGAGGGAACCAAATCTAGGTGATTCTGAGAGAATGACAGGTAATGAGAAGGATTAAATGATATTTTGCCTGGCGCAGAAATATTTGTAATTAAACAGTCCTTTCTATGTAATATGATACAAAACTTACAGGTAACACATGAGACCACGAAGTCTGTGGTCCTAAGATCTACACCAAGTACTAAGGGTCCAAAGACGCATAAAGCAGCCATCCCTTTTCTGGTAACAGAGTTGTAGCTCTTGGGCTACTTTCCAAGAAGCTGACTTCTGACGACATCAGGGAACATCCACACTCAGGCCACTTCGCTCTCTCTCGGCGTGTTAGCAGGGCCAGCGGCCCGGGGCCGGCTGCAAGGCCCAGCTTTCTGCCAACAGGGCTCCACTCAGAGCTGCATTTCCCTCTCTGGCCTGAACTCACTTCCCAGGCCCCCTCTGGCTTTCAGGGAGCCAGCTCTCTACTTTCACAGTCATGTTTTGTAAAACACCAGCGCGCTTGTTGATGAACTAACATGTTGTCCCTAACAAAGGGACGGTATATGCTTTGAGTCCTTCAAGATCCTTCAGGGTCCTCATCCCCATCTGATTCCTAGAAAGGCTCGATAAAACATCTATCAGGTAGTCATGGAATGAGGGCGAGGCTTATACATGAGCAGAGATTACTGAGACAGAGGTTAAATTCACCTGGTGAAAACCCTCTATCAGCTTCACGTATTCAAGGATTATGCAGATTCAGGTAGTAAGCAGGTCGTAAATTTGAGACTGAAAACTGTTCAAGCTCAGATCAAATGATTTCTTGGTAGACATCTTGCAGAACTGTTTCCAGCATAGAGTGGGTGGCTAGACAAAATTACCTTCTGTGTGTTTGCAAACCTGGGGTTCCACCAACACCATAACAATGGGAGATGCTTTACTCTCAGCAGCATCACGGTGGGTCTCAAATCACACTTCAGAACACGCTGGAGGCCACGGACGTGTCCTCATTTGAGTAGTTAAGGTTCTAGAGGAAGACTTATCTCTCCATGTCACAGACATATTCCCCTTACACATACTTTCCTAGATTTGTAGGACTTCTTTTTTTTCCCAGCAATTTCAGAGAAGAATTGCTTTAAATGTACAACATTTGACGTGGGAAGTTTCCTTTTCATGGATGCCTTCAAAGTCAGCCTGGCCTCCCATCTCAACAAACTGTGGGACTAGAGTGAGCGTTGAAGGGAAGAGCGACAGGCCAGCTCTGAGCATCTCAAGTTTCAGCACTCTGTAAAACTCCAGAGGCAAGAGTCATCTTGCTCATAGCTGCAGTCCTAGTAACTAGCATGGTAGAAATTAGTTTAGAAAGGAACAGTAAATATTATAGAATGAATGCCATTTTTTGGTCAACTTCTTAAGCCTAGGGAAGAGGTAGGACTCAACAGGAAAATTATGGAAAATAAGAGGGATTGAATAATGACTGTTCTCTCTTCCCATGTCTTTGGCCCTGACAAGTTAAGTTAAAATTGTTACATAAATGGATTAGTAGTAACTATATATAAACATGAAGAATATGTATTATGGATATACCACATTTATTATTTAAATAGTTCTGAGAACAAACTTTGATACTGATAAATTAATTTTAAATTTAAAAAGATTAAGTTCTAAAAACTCATTTGCTGTGGGCAATAAAGTTTAAAATTTGGTTTCTTTTTGCATAATATCAAAAAGTGAAAGAAAAATCCTAATCCTAATTCTAGCCTTTCAAATCACTTTAATGTATTATGTATTCTGCTCTATGGGTTTTGGTTTTCACTTTGACAATTATTTTCTTAAAGTTTGCTTGTATTGCAATTAGTTTAACCATAATTTCTGTCTCTTATACACATCTTTATCACCTACCCCACCCATAAATAGTGCATAGCAAAATTACCAAGACTGCAGTTTAATATAAAGTTTAAAAAAAAAATCGATTTCTCTTTAAAAGGTTGATGTATTGCCAAATCAATTTTGTGGGAAACGTTAGCCTTTTGCCACTCTTAAATAATCTGCCATTTCTTCCTTCTTGCAAGCTAAGCATGTTCAGTAGAATTGGAAGAAAATGTTTGTGATAAAATGTGTTTTTAAACCTTGCAGTGTCATTGTGGAAGCACAGCATGTTTCAGGAGGCCATGTGGAATAGTAATTAAAGCAAAGGACAAAAACCAGAAACAGTCATGGCTAATCCTCATTGAGCTATCCTAGGGACCTCTGACCACAAGCAGACCTCTGACCTCCCTTGTGGATTGGTTGGCCATTTTTAAACCACTGATAGAACATAAAATTGTTACATAAATGGATTAGTAGTAACTATATATAAACATGAAGAATATGTATTATGGATATACCACATTTATTATTTAAATAGTTCTGAGAACAAACTTTGATACTGATAAATTAATTTTAAATTTAAAAAGATTAAGTTCTAAAAACTCATTTGCTGTGGGCAATAAAGTTTAAAATTTAGTTTCTTTTTGCATAATATCAAAAAGTGAAAGAAAAATCCTAATCCTAATTCTAGCCTTTCAAATCACTTTAATGTATTATGTATTCTGCTCTATGGGTTTTGGTTTTCACTTTGACAATTATTTTCTTAAAGTTTGCTTGTATTGCAATTAGTTTAACCATAATTTTCTTACTTCTAATTAACATATAGTCTCATAGCTTGTACTGACAGAAAGCAGCAGTTTTGAAGTAAATAAACTATTTCAAGTTGTTATTTATGCAAATGTAAAAATATCAAAGCCTTCATGTAATTTTGCTTTTATCCTTCTCATTTTGAACCAACACATACAGCAAGAAAAGTATGAAATCTGTATCCTTCTGAACTGAGCTGAACTGAGAATTCAATAGTAAACTTGTTTTCAAAGACCGTACCTGAACTAATTCAGATAATAATAATAATAATATCTTGTATAGTAATTTCAGTAGACATAATTAACAATTGATTTACATCGAGCTCCTCCAAAACAGCTAATAAACTAACACAAACTAATACAATGTATCAGGCACACTGCTGGTGCCCAAGGAATGTCTACTGAATTGAATCCGTCTGAGGAAATGCATGATGATTCCCGTTTCCTACATAAATCTCTCTTCCGTCTATACGGCTCTTTTTTCTCCTTCTTACTCTCCTATTTCTTCCTCCTCCTCCTCCTCTCTCTCTCTCTTTTTTAGTAGTGCAAGTTGAGAAAGTGCATCAGGAAGGAATTGAATGAAATCATTCTAGTTCTAGTCTTCAGTGGTTCTGTTTCAAAGACTGGAACATTTGAAATTCTGTTTTGAAGTGCTATCTCACTTTCAAACTTACTGTGGTTTAATCTAGATGGGAATTTGGAAATCAGCAGTCTTCGAAAGTTATCCCAGGACCTGGCTCCAAAAGGTAAAAGGGCCAGCGACGGCTCCCAGGAGGAATCGGTGGAGCAGTGGGCCAGGAGGCGGCAGCAGTTCCGAGACGGCCAGAGGTCCAGCTCTGCGGGAGGAAGTTCCTTCGCCAGCAACATCACTGAAGGATCCGGTGAGTAGACCAAAGCCTTGTTCTCCAGAACCAGCGCAAAGACCGCAGCTTCCTGAGGCTTAACCCTGTCCTCTCCTTCTTACTTTCAGAATATAAACCTTGTTGTTTGATCATGGCAATGGGGTCATCATATGCTTTTATAGAAAAGATATTGTTAGAATAATCAGCTCTTTATGACCCACTAAGGAATCCCAACTTGGTAAATTACCTCCTCGAAGACACAACTGCCTACTAAGACGACTGTTCTCTTCAGAAACTGAAATAACTCCCTATCGGGTTCTTTACTATAGTTTTGCAATGGATCCTATTTCTAAGAATTTGAGTTGGCTTACAAAAATACCTATACTGCAAAAAGGTAAGAGTAATTGGTTTTGTTATAAGAAACCATTTTCTTCTTGTTTTAACATCTCTGAAATGAGGAAGTAGATGTGTATTATAGTAAGAGAGTGCTATTTCTCTTGCTATTGAAAAGATGCTATTAAGTCAGTATCATACTTCTGTCAAGGAGAAGAAGGCCTTCCTCAGCCTATCTGTGTTCTTTTGGCAGGCTTAAGAATCAAACTGACATGAGACAAATTAACAAGAGAAAATCAAACTTAATTTTATAGGAGTGGGAACCCCACACCCATGAGAGGGTCAGAGACTACACATACATGAAAGATTCGAAGACAGAAATGCATCAAACTCCCACTGGCTCTCTGTCTTACATGTAGGAATATTTTTGTTTTCATGCTGTTCTCTCAAATCATCCTACCCTCTCCTTGCCCCACTGTGTCCCAACCTCTCTTCCTTATGTCTGTGTCTCCTCTGCTGCCCTGCGCACAGGATCATCAGTACTATCTTTCTAGATTCCATATACATGTGTTAACATATGACATTTGTCTTTCTCTTTCTGACTTACTTCACTCTGTATCATAGGCTCTAGGTGTGCAACACAGGGAGCCCAAAACTGGTACTCTGTGACAGCCTGGAAGGATGGGTGGGAGGTGGAAGGGGGCTTCAGGAGGTGGGGACACGTGTATGCCTATGGTTGATTTATGCTGATGTGTGGCAGAGGCCATCACAATATTGTAAAGTAATTATCCTCCAATTAAAATAAATACCTTTTTTAAAATAAGCCAGAAATGTAAAATGAGGTATATATGCCATCCTGAGATTAAAAAATGGAATAGGTTTTTGGTGGTTTCAAAGACAGAAGGGTCGTTCATGGGATGATAAGAACGGAGGTTTGGTATAGATATTTGCACTGCCATAAAAAAGGGGGCCACTTAGATAAGACATCTCTGGCAATAACTCTTTCTCTGGGAAAAATCCCCAGTTTAAGTTTTTACAGGCAGCTATGGGAGGGGCAGTATTCCCTTGAGCTCAGAGAGTTCCCCTGCCTTTAGCTGAAACAAATCAGCATGCCAAAGTGCACACCTTGAGGAGGACTCTTCTGAACCCCTATATCTCAGTCCCACAACCTATGGCAAACTGAAGATGGACAGTACGTCATCAGTGAGGAAATCTAACTTCCCCTTCAGGGAAATAAGGATTAAAAAATGGAGGGGGTTATTAATATACACCACAATTAGTAGGTCAACTGCAATTTTTAAAATGTGAGTTTCAGTGTTATTTGGGGAACTTACTGAGGACTGTAGCCCAGAAGACTGACGAGATGGGAATACAAGACCACCAACCTGCCTCCTGAGAAGCCTGTGTGCAGGTCAAGAAACAGCAGTTAGAACCAGACATGGAACAGCAGACTGGTTCCAGATAGGAAAAGGAGTACGTCAAGGCTGTATATTGTCACCCTGCTTATTGAACTTATATGCAGAGTACATCATGAGAAATGCTGGGCTAGATGAAGTACAAGCTGGAATCAAGATTGCCAGAAGAAACATCGATAACCTCAGATATGCAGATAATACCATTATTATGGCAGAAAGTGAAGAAGATCTAAAGAGCCTCTTGATGAAAGTGAAAGAGGAGAGTGAAAATGTTGGCGTAAAGCTCAACATTCAGAAAACTAAGATCATGGCATCCAGTCCCATCACTTCATGGCCAATAGATGGGGAAACAATGGAAACAGTGACAGACTTTATTTTCTTGGGTTCCAAAAGCACTGTGGATGGTGACTGCAGCCATGAAATGAAAAGATGCTTGTTCCTTTGAAGGAAAGCTATGACCAACCTAGACAGCATATTAAAAAGCAGAGATATTACTTTGCCAACAAAGGTCCATCTAGTCAAGGCTATGGTTTTTCCAGTGGCCATGTATGGATGTGAGAGTTGGACTACAAAGAAAGCTGAGAACCAAAGAATTGATGCTTTTGAACTGTGGTGTTGGAGAAGACTCTTGAGAGTCCCTTGGACTGCAAGGAGATCCAACCAGTTCATCCTAAAGGAGATCAGTCCTGAATATTCATTGGAAGGTCTGATGCTGAGGCTGAAACTCCAATACTTTGGCCACCTGATGTGAAGATTCAGTGGCCATGTATGGATGTGAGAGTTGGACTACAAAGAAAGCTGAGAACCAAAGAATTGATGCTTTTGAACTGTGGTGTTGGAGAAGACTCTTGAGAGTCCCTTGGACTGCAAGGAGATCCAACCAGTTCATCCTAAAGGAGATCAGTCCTGAATATTCATTGGAAGGTCTGATGCTGAGGCTGAAGCTCCAATACTTTGGCCACCTGATGGGAAGAGCTGACTCAATGGGAAAGACCTTGATGCTAAGAAAGATTTAAGGCAGGAAGAGAAGGGGATGACAGAGGATGAGATGGTTGGATGGCATCACTGATTCAATGGACATGAGTTTGAGTAAAGTCTGGGAGTTGGTGATGGACAGGGAGGCCTGGTGTGCTGCAGTCCATGGGGTTGCAAAGAGTTAGACACGACTGAGTGTGAGGATTTTGGAATCTAGTTGGTGGGTCAGAAGTACACATAACCTGGACTTGTGACTGGCAGCTAAAGTGGAGGTGGGGGTGGGAGCTGGGGGAAGCACTCTTATAAGATTGAATCCTTAAATCTGTACCCAGTAGGTAGTGTCAAAGTTGAGTTGAATTGTAGTATATACCCATGCTGTTTCTGAAGAACTGCTCCCAACACACACACAAGAGTTGTGATATTAAGCCTAGGGACACAAAAGAGTTGTAATCCAGAGAATGGTGTCCTTATGAGACAGACAGTAGAGACTGTGTGAATGTCCTGGGTTATGTCCTAAGGACAAGCTGTTGGAATGACTGAGGTACAGTTCAGAAAGACAGCGGTACACCTTATCCAGAGTGAGTTAGAGGCTGGCACAGGTTAGAGACTGAATGTAGCTATAAATGTGGGGCAGACTTTTAAGGAATTTATTTAAATTAAACACAGTACTGTGTTATCCCACCACAGTGCTCGTACATTCATTGAACAGTGGAGAACGCAATGCAAATGTTCTATTTTGTCCTGATAGTTTCTGTTCTTGTCTCTTGATCATGTCTCATCCCTCCAGTTGCTTCTTCCCATGTGGCAATAAGGACTCAAGAACTCGAATAGTTTTTTTTAATCAAAATTTTACTGCTGTAACTCGATTCACCGGCAGTTATAAGAAATAATAGAGCCCAGTTTTCCCCAATGATTTTTTTTTTTTGCTTTTTATTGAAATGTCATTGATGTCCTATATTATGTTGGTTTCAGGTGTACTAAATAATTATTTGATGTTTGCATAGATTATGAAAGGATTACCATAAGTCAAGTAACCATTTGTGCCCATATAAAGTCATTGCAGTATTATGACCATATTCCCTATACTGTATATTACATCCCTCTGACTTACTTATAACTAAAGCTTTGTACTTCTTATTCCGCATGACTTACTTCTTAAGTTTTTATTTGCATGTATACTACTGTATAGGGTTGTTTTATCATCACTCTACTGCTCATGGACTCTTGAAATACCTCCTGGGGAATACTTTTCTTTTATTGAACTTCCAATAAAATATTTCTGCTGCATAATGTTCATTTTATTCTGCTCCTACTTCCCCTTGTCAATTTCTGGATTGATATGGTCTAGAAGCTGGTTTAGACGTTTAAAACTCAAATTTTTCATAATCAGCACTTAATGTAGTTCATCAACGTTTATCACTGCTTTTTACACCAATGACTTCCAAAGGGATTTGTTTTCTTTTTCTTCTTACTATAGTTATTCTCTAATAGTTTTTTAAGAGAGTTTCTTTGGGAGGTAAATTGAGTCTTTATAAATCTGAAAATGTATTCACTTTCTTCTTATTCCTGAATGACACTTTAACATAGTTTGGTAGACAATTCTAGGTTCAGATTATTTAAGAAACTGGTTCACCATCTTCCAGTAACCAGTGGTATTGATGAGCAGTCTGAATCCAATCTTATACTCGCAACTTACATCATTACTCCAACTTTTGTCTGTTTTACCTTTTAGGGTTTTCTCTTCATCCTCGGTATTCTAAAATGTTCTAGTACTTATGTCAGCATGGGATTTATTTCCATGTTTGGCATCCATAAGCTATCACATGCTGATGACGCATGCCTTTCTTCAAGTTTCATAAATTCTCAGATACAAGTTCTCTCCTCTCTATTCTCCCGCTGTGACCCCTTTTAGAGAATCATTTAAACTTTTAGATCTGTCCTCCAGATGTCTTAAGCAACCTTTCATACTTTGCATCTCTTCATTAATTTCTACTGTATTCTGAGAGAATTCCTTAACCCTGTCTGTCAGCTTAACACGTCACTCTGCATCCAAATCGTTCTTTCTCGTCAGTCTTTTTTTTTTAATGTTTTTTATGTCAGCAACATTTTTTACTTCAGCAACATTCAACATTTAAAACTGTTTTTATTTCTTAGTTCAAAGGATATTTAGATGGTTCCTTTTTGTTGATCTATTTTTTTTTATTTTACCTCTGAAAACATTAAATGTATTATATAAAGATTTAATCTAGTTGCAGAGAAGGCAATGGCACTCCACTCCAGTACTCTTGCCTGGAAAATCCCATGGATGGAGAAGCCTGGTAGGCTGCACTCCATGGGGTCACGAAGAGTCGGACACAGCTGAGTGACTTTACTTTCACTTTTCACTTTTATGCATCGGAGAAGGAAATGGCAACCCACTCCAGTGTTCTTGCCTGGAGAATCCCAGGGACAGGGGAGCCTGGTGGGCTGCCGTCTCTGGGGTCGCACAGAGTCGGACACGACTGAAGCAACTTAGCAGCAGCAGCAGCAGTCTAGTTGTTCTATCAACTGTTTTCTCAGTGCTCATTTCATATTTGCCAAGTCTGTTATCTGTATTTCATGGTGTTGGCTTTTCCCAAGTGCTTTGTGATTTTTCACTGGGTGCTTGTTTTTTGGTTCAAATTTCCTACTCACCTAACACCTCTAACTGAGCCCCTGGGCAGGTAGTGAAGGCTCCACTGTGGTTTTTTGCTGTACCCTCTGTAAGAGAGCCGCAAGTCACAATAAAGACATAACCCTGCATAGAATATTCTGTAAGCCATCTGGGTGTCCTCTGTCCTCAATCTTTAACTTTTTAAGCATTCACTTTTTTCTTGGCTAAAGGCAGGTACAATCACTGCTGCTACTTGACTCATGGAGGAGTTTCTAAGATAGGGACGTGTGGACATCAAGCTCCGGGCTGTTTCTGGCATGGTGCTCCAATTCATCGCCCCGTTGGCTGCACCTGGGGCCACTCTAGCTCTTCACTCTTGGTCGTGCTTCCCCCATTCTGCATCAAAACTTCCTCACAGACAAGTCAGAGAAAGACAAGTACTGTACGATATACTTTATATATGGAATCTAAAAAAGCCATACTCATAAAACCAGTAAAATGGTGATTACATGGGATGATAGGATAGATGTTGTTAAGAGTACAACATGCAAAGAGCAATAAATAAATCTTAGAGGTGAAATGCACCTCTAAGTATAAGTATGGTGAATGTAGACAATAATATTGTATTATAGTCATCAAACTTAGCAGAAGACTAAAACTTAATTATTCCAACCACTAAAAAGAAATAATAATTAACGTTACTATGATAGAGGTGCTAATTGTCACTACAATGGCAATCGTTACTATAATGTATAAATGCATCAAATGAACATGGGCACACCTGAAATTTACGCAGTGTTATACATCACAAAAAACTAATCAATCTAATCACACTAAGACCACAGCCTTGTCTAACTCAATGAAACCAAGCCATGCCTGTGGGGCAACCCAAGACGGAGGGGTCCAGGTGGAGAGGTCTGACAGAATGTGGTCCACTGGAGAAGGGAATGGCAAACCACTTCAGTATTCTTGCCTTGAGAACCCCAGGAACAGTATGAAAAGGAAAAATGATAGGATACTGAAAGAGGAACTCCCCAGGTAAGTAGGTGCTCAACATGCTACTGGAGATCAGTGGAGAAATAACTCCAGAAAGAATGAAGGAATGGACCAAAGCAAAAACAATACCCAACTGTGGGTTTGACTGGTGATAGAAGCAAGGTCCGATGCTATAAAGAGCAATATTGCATAGGAACCTGGAATGTCAGGTCCATGATTCAAGGCAAATTGTAAGTGGTCAAACAAGAGATGGCAAGAGTAAACGTCGACATTCTAAGAATTAGTGAACTAAAATGGACTGGAATGAGTGAATTTAACTCAGATGACCATTATATCTACTACTGCAGTCAGGAATCCCTCAGAAGAAATGGAGTAGCCATCATGGTCAACAAAAGAGTCCAAAATGCAATACTTGGATGCAGTCTCAAAAACGAAAGAATGATCTCTGTTTGTCTCCAAGGCAAACAAGTCAATATCACAGTTATCCAAGTCTATGCCCCAACGAGTAATGCTGAAGAAGCTGAAGTTGAACGGTTTTATGAAGACCTACAAGACCTTTTAGAACTAACATACAAAAAAGATGTCATTTTCATTATGGGGGACTGGAATACAAAAGTAGGAAGTCAAGAAACACCTGGAGTAACAGGCAAATTTGGCCTTGGAATGCAGAATGAAGCAGGGCAAAGACTAATAGAGTTTTGCCAAGAAAATGCACTAGTCATAGCAAACACCTTCTTCCAACAACACAAGAGAAGACTCTACACATGGACATCACCAGATGGTCAACACTGAAATCAGATTGATTATATTCTTTGCAGCCAAAGATGGAGATGCTCTATACAGTCAACAAAAACAAAACCAGGAGCTGACTGTGGCTCAGATCATGAACTCCTTATTCCCAAATTCAGACTTAAATTGAAAAAAATAGGGAAAGCCGCTAGACCATTCAGGGATGACCTAAATCAAATCCCTTATGATTATACAGTGGAAGTGAGAAATAGATTTAAGGGCCTAGATCTGATAGATAGAGTGCCTGATGAACTATGGAATGAGGTTCATGACATTGTACAGGAGACAAGGATCAAGACCATCCCCATGGAAAAGAAATGCAAAAAAGCAAAGTGGCTGTCTGGGGAGGACTTACAAATAGCTGTGAAAAGAAGAAAAGTGAAAAGCCAAGGAGAAAAGGAAAGATATAAGCATCTGAATGCATTGCTCCAGAGAATAGCAAGAAGAGATAAGAAAGCCTTCTTCAGCAATCAATGCAATGAAATAAAGGAAAACAACATAATGGAAACGACTAGAGATCTCTTCAAGAAAATTAGAGATACCAAGGGAACATTTCTTGCAAAGATGGGCTCAATAAAGGACAGAAATGGTATGGACCTAACAGAAGCAGGAGATATTAAGGAGAGGTGGCAAGAATACACAGAAGAACTGTACAGAAAAGATCTTCACAACCGAGATAATCATGATGAGGTGATCACTAATCTAGAGCCAGACATCCTGGAATGTGAAGTCAAGTGGGCCTTAGAAAGCATCACTACAAACAAAGCTAGTGGAGGTGATGAAAATCCAGTTGAGCTGTTTCAAGTCCTGAAAGATAATGCTGTGAAAGTGCTGCACTCAAGATGCCAGCAAATTTGAAAAACTCAGCAGTGGCCACAGGACTGGAAAAGGTCAGTTTTCATTCCAATTCCAAAGAAAGGCAATGCCAAAGAATGCTCAAACTACCGCACAATTGCACTCATCTCACATGCTAGTAAAGTTATCCTCAAAATTCTCCAAGCCAGGCTTCAGCAATACATGAACTGTGAACTTCCTGATGTTCAAGCTGGTTTTAGAAAAGGCAGAGGAACCAGAAATCAAATTGCCAACATCTGCTGGATCATGGAAAAAGCAAGAGAGTTCCATAAAAACATCTATGTCTGCTTTATTGACTATGCCAAAGCCTTTGACTGTGTGGATCACAAACTGTGGAAAATTCTGAAAGAGATGGGAATACCAGACCACCTGACCTGTCTCTTGAGAAATCTGTATGCAGGTCAGGAAGCAACAGTTAGAAGTGGACATGGAACAACACACTGGTTTCAAATAGGAACAGGAGTACATCAAGGCTGTATATTGTCACCCTGCTTATTTAACTTATATGCAGAGTACATCATGAGAAACGCTGGACTGGAAGAAACACAAGCTGGAATCAAGATTGTTGGGAGAAATATCAATAACCTCAGATATGCAGATGACACCATCCTTTGGCAGAAAGTGAAGAGGAGCTAAAAAGCCTCTTGTTGAAAGTGAAAGAGGAGAGTGAAAAAGTTGACTTAAAGCTCAACATTCAGAAAACGAAGATCATGGCATCCGGTCCCATCACTTCATGGGAAATAGATGGGGAAACAGTGGAAACAATGTCAGACTTTATTTTGGGGGGCTCCAAAATCACTGCAGATGGTGACTGCAGTCATGAATTTAAAAGATGCTTACTCCTTGGAAGAAAAGTTATGACCAACCTAGATAGTATATTCAAAAGCAGAGACATTACTTTGCCAACTAAGGTCCATCTAGTCAAGACTATGGTTTTTCCTGTGGTCATGTATGGATGTGAGAGTTGGACTGTGAAGAAGGCTGAGCACCAAAGAATTGATGCTTTTGAACTATGGTGTTGGAGAAGACTCTTAAGAGTCTCTTGGACTGCAAGGAGATCCAACCAGTCCATTCTGAAG
>SJYC01119638.1:0-51683 GCA_006408675.1 Madoqua kirkii
AAAGCCGCTAGACCATTCAGGGATGACCTAAATCAAATCCCTTATGATTATACAGTGGAAGTGAGAAATAGATTTAAGGGCCTAGATCTGATAGATAGAGTGCCTGATGAACTATGGAATGAGGTTCATGACATTGTACAGGAGACAAGGATCAAGACCATCCCCATGGAAAAGAAATGCAAAAAAGCAAAATGGCTGTCTGGGGAGGCCTTACAAATAGCTGTGAAAAGAAGAGAAGTGAAAAGCCAAGGAGAAAAGGAAAGATATAAGCATCTGAATGCATTGCTCCAGAGAATAGCAAGAAGAGATAAGAAAGCCTTCTTCAGCAATCAATGCAATGAAATAAAGGAAAACAACATAATGGAAACGACTAGAGATCTCTTCAAGAAAATTAGAGATACCAAGGGAACATTTCTTGCAAAGATGGGCTCAATAAAGGACAGAAATGGTATGGACCTAACAGAAGCAGGAGATATTAAGGAGAGGTGGCAAGAATACACAGAAGAACTGTACAGAAAAGATCTTCACAACCGAGATAATCATGATGAGGTGATCACTAATCTAGAGCCAGACATCCTGGAATGTGAAGTCAAGTGGGCCTTAGAAAGCATCACTACAAACAAAGCTAGTGGAGGTGATGAAAATCCAGTTGAGCTGTTTCAAGTCCTGAAAGATAATGCTGTGAAAGTGCTGCACTCAAGATGCCAGCAAATTTGAAAAACTCAGCAGTGGCCACAGGACTGGAAAAGGTCAGTTTTCATTCCAATTCCAAAGAAAGGCAATGCCAAAGAATGCTCAAACTACCGCACAATTGCACTCATCTCACATGCTAGTAAAGTTATCCTCAAAATTCTCCAAGCCAGGCTTCAGCAATACATGAACTGTGAACTTCCTGATGTTCAAGCTGGTTTTAGAAAAGGCAGAGGAACCAGAAATCAAATTGCCAACATCTGCTGGATCATGGAAAAAGCAAGAGAGTTCCATAAAAACATCTATGTCTGCTTTATTGACTATGCCAAAGCCTTTGACTGTGTGGATCACAAACTGTGGAAAATTCTGAAAGAGATGGGAATACCAGACCACCTGACCTGTCTCTTGAGAAATCTGTATGCAGGTCAGGAAGCAACAGTTAGAAGTGGACATGGAACAACACACTGGTTTCAAATAGGAACAGGAGTACATCAAGGCTGTATATTGTCACCCTGCTTATTTAACTTCTATGCAGAGTACATCATGAGAAACGCTGGACTGGAAGAAACACAAGCTGGAATCAAGATTGTTGGGAGAAATATCAATAACCTCAGATATGCAGATGACACCATCCTTTGGCAGAAAGTGAAGAGGAGCTAAAAAGCCTCTTGTTGAAAGTGAAAGAGGAGAGTGAAAAAGTTGACTTAAAGCTCAACATTCAGAAAACGAAGATCATGGCATCCGGTCCCATCACTTCATGGGAAATAGATGGGGAAACAGTGGAAACAATGTCAGACTTTATTTTGGGGGGCTCCAAAATCACTGCAGATGGTGACTGCAGTCATGAATTTAAAAGATGCTTACTCCTTGGAAGAAAAGTTATGACCAACCTAGATAGTATATTCAAAAGCAGAGACATTACTTTGCCAACTAAGGTCCATCTAGTCAAGACTATGGTTTTTCCTGTGGTCATGTATGGATGTGAGAGTTGGACTGTGAAGAAGGCTGAGCACCAAAGAATTGATGCTTTTGAACTATGGTGTTGGAGAAGACTCTTAAGAGTCTCTTGGACTGCAAGGAGATCCAACCAGTCCATTCTGAAGATCAACCCTGGGATTTCTCTGGAAGGAATGATGCTAAAGCTGAAACTCCAGTAGTTTGGCCACCTCATGTGAAGAGTTGACTCATTGGAAAAGACTCTGATGCTGGGAGGGATTAGGTGCAGGAGGAGAAGGGGACGACCAAGGATGAGATGGCTGTATGGCATCACTGACTTGATGGACATGAGTCTGAGTGAACTCCGGGATTTGGTGATGGACAGGGAGGCCTGGTTTGCTGTGATTCATGGGGTCACAAAGAGTCAGACACGACTGAGTGACTGAACTGAACTGAACTGATACATCAAATGGGCTTTTCTGGTAGCTCAGGTGGTAAAGAATCGGCCTGCAATGTAGGAGACTCTGGTTTGATTCCTGGGTTGGGAAGATCCTCAAGAGAAGGGATAGGGTACCCATTCCAGTATTTGGCGGCTTCCCTGGGGCTTCAGATGGTAAAGAACCCACCTGCAATGAGGGAGACTTGGGTTTGATCCCTGAGTTGCGAAGATTCCCCAGGAAGAGGGCATGGCAACCCACTCCAGTATTCCTGCCTGGAGAATCCCCATGGACCGGGAAGCCTGGCTGCAGTCTACGGGGTCACAAAGAGTCGGATACACTGAGAGACTGAACAGCAGCACAGACACACACATTCTCTGTTTCCTTCCTATTTTCCTTCTGGACTTTGAAATATCTCTCTCCTTTATTACACAGAAAAATTTAGCTGCAATCCCCGCTTGTGCTTGTGTATAATTGAACTTACCCCAGTGTTCACAAAATAAAAGACCTTGTAGGAATTAGGACCCATCCAAACACAGGTTTTCTAGCATTCCTATTAAAATGGGATACTGGGCCTAATCTTCCTCCACTACCTTGAATCCTTGTCTGCACATAGCTTTCATTTGTCCCTCTAGCTTCTTTTTCAACCCTTCTGCATCTTACTGTCTGCCCCAGGAGTCTCACCCCCGGGCTTCCTATCGGCTTGGCCTCTAGAGAAAGATCAATAGAAGCCTGGAGGCAGTGTTGTTCATTGTTCAACTGCTAAGTTGTGTCTAACTCTGAGATCCCAGAGACTGCAGCAAGTCAGGCTTCCCTGTCCTTCACTGTCTCCTGGAGTTTGCTCAGGAGCATGTCCATTGTGCTGACGATGCCATCCATCCATCTCATTCCTCTCTTGCCCCTTTTCTCCTCCTGCCCTCAATGCTGAAGCTGAAGCTCCAGTACTTTCGCCATCTGATGCGAAGAGCTGACTCACTGGAAAAGACCCTGTGCTGGGAAAGGCTGAGGAGGCAGTAAGGAGACTGAGATCTCTCCCTGTGTTGTACCAAAGGCTGCTTGTGTCCCTAAAGTCATACTCCTGTAAAATCATCCTTTCCACACTGCCTCCCATGGCTCTGGGGTGTTATAACTCTCTTCAGATTAATCACTGAGTGTGTCTCCAACCTTAAGACATACCACTGCTCTATCCTCATATTGTGAGGATAATATGAGCTGAAACTCCAATACTTTGGCCACCTGATGTGAAGAACTGACTCACTGGAAAAGACCCTGATGCTGGGAAAGAATGAAGGCAGGGGAGAAGAGGATAACAGGGGATGTGACGGTTGAATGGCATCATGACTCGCTCAATGGACATGAGTTTGAGCAAATTCCAGGAGATAATGAAGAACAGGGAAGCCTGGAATGCTGCAGTCCATGGATAGCAAAGAGTCAGACACAACAGCAATGATTAAATATCACCTACAATACAAACTGATACGACACAGCTGTCCACTGCTTACAGAGATTAAGAGAGGACACGCCTCAACAGAGGTCTGGTAGTGCTTCAGAGTGGGGAAAGACAAAGTCTTATTTTATTGACAATCAGAAACTTGATTTAAGGCAGGTGTGTGTGAGCTTGATTAAAACTGGGTAAGGATCATGATTTAAAAGATCAGGACTTGCGGAAATGGCAAGGGGGAAATTTTGAGAATTTCAAAGAGACTAAGGAAATGAGCTATCTGTTGATGCATTTTGTTGAAGAGTTGATGGTCGGGAGAGAAGTACCTGTAATGAACAATAAAGATATTTGCCCAGCCAAGGGTCTTCTAGACTATAAAATGTATTGATAATGTGAAACAACGTGTGTAATTTAGACAATAAGATGTGTGGAAGTAAGTGGTTTTGGTTTTTAGTTTCCAAGCTGTAAAGGAGGGTGGAGGTTTTGTTCTCAATATACTCAAATCTTCCCTAGTCTTGGGGTAAGTAAATAGACAAAATTTCACTAAGGTTAATTACTCCAAACTGCATTTCCTAGATAGCCTTATTCTTGAACTGCCATTCATGCTTTTCTTGGCCTTTTATTTGATTAACTTGCAGTCATTGAAAATTTTCTTTCCACCCGAGAAAATCTGTTTCCAAGGCAAACCATTCAAGATCACAGTAATCCAAGTCTATGCCCCAACCACTAATGCCGAAGAAGATTCAGTTGAATGGTTTTATGAAGACATACAAGACCTTCTAGAACTAACACCCCAAAAAGATGCACTTTTCATCATAGGGGACTGGAATGCAAAAGTAGGAAGTCAAGAAACACCTGGAATAACAGGCAAATTTGGCCTTGGAGTACAAAATGAAGCAGGGAAAAGGCTAACAGAGTTTTGCCAAGAGAATGCACTGGTCATAGCAAACACCCTCTTCCAACAACAGAAGGGCAGACTCTACACATGGACATCACCAGATGGTCAATACCGAAATCAGATTGATTGTATTCTTTGCAGCCAAAGATGGAGATGCTCTATCCAGTTAGCAAAAACAAGACCAGGAGCTGACTGTGGCTCAGATCATGAACTCCTTATTCCCAAATTCAGACTTAAACTGAAGAAAGTAGGGAAAACCACTAGACCATTCAGGGATGATCTAAATCAAATCCCTTACAATTATACAGTAGACGTGACAAATAGATTCAAAGGATTAGATATAATAGACAGAATGCCTGAAGAACTATGGATGGAGGTTTGTGACACTGTACAGGAGGCAGTGATCAAGGCCAATCTCCAAGAAAAAGAAATGCCAAAAGGCAAAACGGCTGTCTGAGGAGGCCTTCAAAATAGCTGAGAAAAGAAGCAAAAGGCAAAGGAGAAAAGGAAAGACATACTCATCTGAATTCAGAGTTCTAAAGAATAGCAAGGAAAGATAAGAAAGCCTTCCTCAGTGATCAGTGCAAAGAAATAGAGGAAAACAACAAAATGAGAAAGACTAGAGATCTCTTCAAGAAAATTAGTGATACCAAGGAAACACTGCATGCAAAGATGGGCTCCATAAAGGACAGAAATGGTATGGACCAAAAAGAAGCAGAAGATATTAAGAAGAGGTAGCAAAAATACACAGAAAAACTATGCAAAAAAGATCTTAATGACCCAGATAACCACAACGGTGTGATTACTCACCTAGAACCAGACATCCTGGAGGGCAAAGTCAAGTGAGCCTTAGGAAGCATCATTACAAACAAAGCTAGTGGAAGTGATGGAAATCCAGTTGAGCTATTTCAAATCCTAAATGATGATGCTGTCAAAGTGCCGCACTCAATATGCCAGCAAATTTGGAAAACTCAGCAATGGCCACATGACTGAAAAAAGTTTTCATTCTAATCTCAAACAAAGTCTATGGAAAAGAATGTTCAAACTACCACACAACTACACTCATCTCACATGCTAGCAAAGTGGTGCTCAAAATTCTACAAGACAGGCTTCAACAGTATGTGTACCATGAACTTCCAGATGTTCAGCCTGTATTTAGAAAAGGCAGAGGAACCAGAGATCAAATTGCCAACATCTGTTGGATCATAGAAAAAGCAAGACAGTTCCAGAAAAAAACATCTACTTCTGCTTTATTGACTATGCCAAAGCCTTTAACTGTGTGGATCACAACAAAGCTAAAGAGAAGGGAAGATCGGGATACCTTACTTGCCTCCTGATGAAATCTGTATGCAGGTCAAGAAGCAACATTTAAAACCGGACATGGAACAACAGACTGGTTCCAATTTGAGAAAGGAGTACGTCAAGGCTGTATATTTTCACCCTACTTATTTAACTTATATACAGAGTACATCATGAGAAATGCCAGGCTGGATGAAGGGCAAGCTGAAATCAAGACTGCCAGGAGAAATATCAATACCCACAGATACGCAGATGACACCACCCTGATGGCAGAAAGTGAAGAAGAACTAAAGAGCCTCTTGATGAAAGTGAAAGAGGAGAGTCAAAAAGTTGGCTTAAAGCTCAACATTCAGAAAACTAAGATCATGGCATCAGGTCCCATCACTTCATGGCAGCAAATAGATGAGGAAACAATGAAAAAAGTGAGAGACTATTTTCTTGGGCTCCAAAATCACTGCAGATGGTTACTGCAGCCATAAAATTAGAATTAGCTTTCCCCTTTGGAAGAAAAGCTATGACCAAGCTAGACAGCATATTAAAAAGCAGAGACATTACTTTACCAAAAAGGTCCTTCTAGTCAAAGCTATGGTTTTTCCAGTAGTCATGTACGGATGTGGGAGTTGGACTGTAAAGAAAGCTGAGCACCAAAGAATGGATGCTTTTGAACTGTGGTGTTGGAGAAAACTCTTGAGAGTCCCTTGGACTGCAAGGAGATCCAACCAGTCCATCCTAAAGGAAATCAGTCCTGAATATTGACTAGAAGGACTGATGCTGAAGCTGAAACTCCAACACTTTGGCCACCTGATGTGAAGAACTGACTTATTGGAAAAGACTCTGATGCTGAGAAAGATTTAAGGCAGGAGGAGAAGGAGATGACAGAGGATGAGATGGTTGGATGGCATCACCGACTCAATGGACATGATTTTGAGCATGCTCTGGGAGATTTGAAGGACAGGAAAGCCTGGTGTGCTGCAATTCATCAGGTCACAAAGAGTCGGACATGACTGAGGAACTGAACTAGACTGAAGAAAATAAATCTTGTTTTAGTCATGTACATTAGATATAATTGCTGTTGGTCCTAATCTTCCTGGTCCCCAAAGAATATCTCACAAAAAAGCAATGTAGTTGGTACTCTGGATCCACAAGTGATTGTTTCCAGGTCACCAAATCCCTGGATGCTCAAGCCCTTAAGATAAAAGGGCTTCTCTCACATACTGCACAGCAAACAACCTGAAATCCTTAGTTTTATGGACAAATCCTCTACTACTAGTCTCTTTCACAATCACATCTGCCCTGTAGAAAAAGGAACAACTACAGCTGTGTTGGAATCAGCTCATCCAGGTGGCACTAGCAGTAAAGAACCCGCTTGCCAATGCAGGAGACGCCAGAGACGCAGGTTCAACTCCTGTGTGGACCCCCGTGTCAGGAAGATCCCCGGGAAGAGGAAGTGCACCTCACTCCAGTGTTCTTGCCTGGAAAAGTCCATGGACAGAGGAGCCTAACAGGCTACAGTCCATGGGGTTGCAAACAGCTGGACACAGCTGAGCACACACCAAGTAACCAAATAATAGGTGTGTTGGAGTCAGCTCACGATGGTTTATTTCAGCCAATTGTTCACTTTTATTGGCTTCCTGGTGGCTCAGAGTTTTGTAAAGCACTTTTATCCCCCCAACACTGTGATTCAGTAACATCAGGCTGGTAGCTTGAAACTAGCCATGGAGTATTTATTCAATGGAAACCAGAAAACACTACAAATCCGGGCTTATTTTTTTCTTTTTCTTTTGGACAATCACTTGTTAAACATTTACCACTACCCACTAGAAACAACACAGGAGTCAGTTGTATGACTTCAATTCAAATTCAAGCCGAAATACCATGATCATTTTAATTAAAGAAGTATTGTTTCCTTTGGGATGAATTCTGTTTTGAATGGAAACCTATCCTAACAATTTGTTTCAGGTTAGACATGAGGGATTTGAACCACCATTTTATTCTTCCGCTTATCCAAGGCTCGACACTCAGGAGGCATGTTCCATTTCCTCAGAAACTTTTCAGTAGAGGCTGCAATTCACTAAGAGCTGCTGGAGCTAGCATTGCTTAACGTGTGCTTTAAATTTTACCTCATTTACAGAGTCAGGATATGCTCCTAATCCATGACTTAACATCCGACAGCTTTATCGAGCATCATGAGAGCTGGTGTTTTTCAGCCTGTTAATCTCACTCAGCTCTGACTTCCTACATAATAACCGGAAAACACGTTAGGAATGGCATATTTATGTCTGTGGACACAGCTGATCAATCCATCTAGGCTGTGGGGAATGCTGACTAAGGCACACCAGGTAAATGACTTGAAGGCTATATACTGAAGTCAGAAGGGTCTGCAGCATGGAGCTCTGATTTTCATAATCTCGAATGGTTCCTATAGTACAAACAGATGTGGCAAGAATTTGGGTCTAATTGTGTGAGGACTCTTGATAGAATTCCCCTTATTTCATTCCACAATAAGAATTATTAAGGAACTGTATTTACATAATAAAGGAACTTCAATTTCCAATAGTGAGAGCTAACAATTACATTGTGCTTACTATGGCAGGCTTTATGATATAAATGAGTTAAGCATGATATTTTCATCCTGACTTTACCAAATGAGGAATCTGAGTCATGGAGAGAATAAGAGAATAATCCATGGAGAGACTAGCCAATGTCACTCAGCTATAATTAGTGGCAGAACTGACTGGACCATTCATATCTGACCTGGTCTCTCACTGGAAATGCCCAAACAGAGTCTTCCTTCATAAGATACCACTTTTTTGTTGCCTTCAAATAATACAGCAGAATGAGAGAGATATGAGAATGTCTAAAAACACCTGAAACTGAGCTGAGTATTTTTTTTTCCTTTTGGTTCTCAAGTCCAAAAAATGAAGTATTTAAATTTTTCAAGAGCAAAGAAGTGAACGTGCAATTTCTGTCGTACTGAGAATATTTAAGAACTCATTCTGTGTACATGTTGTGTACAAACTGCTGTCTATAAAATAGATAACAACAAGTACTACTGTAAAGAATTTTAATTTTTTTAAAAAGAGCTCATTCTGTCTTAAAGTTTCATTTATTAAGACTCATCTAACCAGCCAAATTTAGATGACCAGATTTTGGTGACAGAAACGTTTGGTTTGTTTTCTCTTTGGCTCAAAGTTCCAAAAGGGCAGCTGCTGGGAAATCCAGCAGCTCGAAACTGCAGCAGGTGTGTGGCGTGCTGCTTCATTGGATTCTAACACAAATTTTATGTCTCCGTTTATGTAAGAATATGTTGATCAGCTCTGTCTCGGTAACTGAATGAACAGAGAACTGCTCATCCACATAATCAAATCTGTATATAAATAAGTGAGCTGTTTTAACAGTCTCATGCAGGCTGACACAAACAAAGATGTCTATAATTTGAAGGCCCACCCTCAGGCCTTTAAATGATAGGGGGATGATTACCCATCCAACCTGGACAGCTCCTATTCAGAAAAATAATGAAGATAAATCCTTGCCCAGGAATCTACATATGTTTATTCATAAATATGAAAATATAACTAAATATTTAAGGCTAAGGATTTAGACAAATCACATCATGGAAGACACTTTAGGGCTTCTGTAAATTTAGCAAGCGTGTAGGAAGCAGTTTTGATTTAGGCTTAAAGCTCAGACAGGTCAACGAATTATTATAATTTTTTGGTTTACTTTTCCTACCATTTAATGTCAAATGTTACACTCAGGTTTATTAAAAAATGAGTGCAAACATATGTAAGGGATGATGAAACATGATATGTGGAAGAAGATATTCTCTTCTGAAGTATTCTCTTCTGAAGCCTTCACCATTTTTATTTCAACAGACAAGATGTCCCATAACATTCTCATATCATTTACATTTTAACTTTATCATTACATTATATTACATCATCCCCTTTATTTTCACCCACCAAAACTGGATTTATTCAATCAACATGGTCCATCTTTCCAGTACCTTCTTCCCTACTTGTCCACATATGTTTATCTACCAATCCATAACCCCAACATTTTGTAGAAATTTTGCCCGCTCCTCACATGTGTATGCTCAGTCATTTCCAACTCTTTGTGACTCCATGGACTACAGCCTTCCAGGCTCCTGTGTCCAAGGAATTCTCAAGGTAAGAATTCTGGAATGGGTTGCCATTTCCTCCTACAGGGGATCTTCCCAACCCAGGTATCAAACCCGCATCTCCTGTGTCTCCTGCATTGACAGGTGGATTCTTTACCACTGAGCCACCTGGAAAGCCCACCACTCCTCAAGGTCCAGTCTAATGATACCTTTACTTCTTCTTTCCCTTCGGTCACAACTACTCTCCTTCTTCTGAACCCTCTTATCTCATCCTAAGTACAACATGCAACTCATCATTCTATCCCCATTATGCCTAAAATTGTAGCTTGCTCATGACAGAGGAATAATGATTTTAAATTAACTCAACTTGATAAATGAGTAATTTATTTATTAACTTATTTATTTTAATTGGAGACTAATTACTTTACAATATTGTATTGGTTTTGCCATACATTGACATGAATCAGCCATGGGTGTACATGTGTTCCCCATCCTGCACCCCCTTTCCACCTCCCTCCTCATCCCATCCCTCAGGGTCATCCCAGTGCAGCAGCCCTGAGCACCCTGTCTCATGCATTGAACCTGGACTGGAGATCTGTTTCACATATGATAATATACATGTTTCAATGATATTCTCTCAAATCATCCCACTGTCGCCTTTTTCCACAGAGCCCAAAAGACTGTTCTTTACATCTGTGTCTCTTTTGCTGTCTCGCATACAGGGTTATTTTTTACCATCTTTCTAAATTCCATATATATGTGTCAGTATACTGTATTGGTGTTTTTCTTTCTGGCTTACTTCACTCTGTATAATAGGCTCCAGTTTCATCCACTTCATTAGAACTGGCTCAAATGCAATTTTCTTTAATAGCTGAGTAATATAGCACTGTGTATTGCATTGTGTATATGTACCGCAGCTTTCTTATCCATTCATCTGCTGATGGACATCTGGGTTGCTTCCATGAACTTCATTAGAACTGGCTCAAATGCAATTTTCTTTAATAGCTGAGTAATATAGCACTGTGTATTGCATTGTGTATATGTACCGCAGCTTTCTTATCCATTCATCTGCTGATGGACATCCAGGTTGCTTCCATGTCCTGGCTATTGTAAATAGTGCTGTGATGAACTTTGGGGTACAAGTGTCTCTTTCACTTCTGGTTTCCTCGGTGTGTATGCCCAGCAGTGGGATTGCTGGGTCATGAGGCAGCTCTATTTCCAGTTTTTTAAGGAATCTCCACCTTGTTCTCCATAGTGGCTGTACTACTTTGCATTCCCACCAGCAGTGTAAGAGGGTTCCCTTTTCTTAAACACATCTAGCTAAAGCTAAGCTAAGTCACTTCAGTCATGTCCAACTCTGTGTGACCCCATAGATGGCAGCCCACCAGGCTCCCCCATCCCTGGGATTCTCCAGGCAAGAACACTGGAGTGGGTTGCCATTTCCTTTTCCACTGCATGAAAGTGAAACGTGAAAGGGAAGTCACTTAGTCGTGTCTGACCCTCCGTAACCCCATGGACTGTAGCCTACCAGGCTTCTCCGCCCGTGGGATTTTCCAGGCAAGAGTACTGGAGTGGGGTGCCATCGCCTTCTCCGTAAATGCATCTAAAACCACTTAAATCATTGTGGATTGATATAAAGTGACTGGTATAATATCATTTGGTATATAAAATAAAAACTGTAAGAATGGGCATTAAAGATATTTGGGATTTGTTCTCGACTATCTGTGGGAGTCTATGCTGTTTCCTGCTTTGTCAGTATACCACCCCTGACCATTTCTACACACACGAAACACTTGAACTAGAAACTTACTGTTGCTTGTATCTATGTATCAGGACAACTAACACTTGCGCCCTTCAGTCTAGTATTAGGACAGCAGACGTAGAAATGGAAGGGGAGTGGCAAGAGGCATCAGGAGTGGGTCTCCAGGGAAAGTCAGAGAGAGCGAAAGAACCTTCTTCCTAGCGGCTTCAGCAGAAGCGCAGCACCGACAACCGATGGGCACGGTGAGGGGAGTAAGGGAAAGGCCTTACCTACAATGTTTAAGACAAACACACGGGAGCAAATATAGAATGTGAGAAGAGATTAAAAGCGGAGTTCGTTGTTGTTATTGTTGAGTCATTCTGGGCTCTTCAAACCCCACTCTCTTCACGATAATGAAGAAATGTAAGTAAAGGACCTATGCTTTTCTTGAACATATGTTTAAGTTACAAAATAGTGC
This sequence comes from Madoqua kirkii, assembly GCA_006408675.1. Lineage (NCBI taxonomy): Eukaryota > Metazoa > Chordata > Mammalia > Artiodactyla > Bovidae > Madoqua > Madoqua kirkii. The sequence goes on from SJYC01119638.1 coordinate 12,041, forward strand.
TTCTCAATTTTGTATCCTTGAAAGACAGAAAGACGTGGGGCATGACTTTATTAAGGTTTTAATTATTCAAATAGGACCACGAAGAAACACTTAGAAGCTAACATAGAAATGCACTCTCCTTCCCTCAACTGACACAGCCTCCCAGAGAATCCAATAAACTCCCAAATCACAGAAAATGGTCAACTGCTAAGTATGAAACTGTCAGAGAAAATGTACCTGCCTCCCTACATGCGTCACTCTACATGGAAGAGCATAGAATTTTCTCGGAACATATGTTTCTGCAGCACCTTCTCTGAAGCACAGGGAGACAGTAGGGATTTTTGTCCCCATGCTCGGTATTCTGAAAGGGATTCTAAATCTAACTCTCGGTCTTCTGCGGCTTCCTCTTGATACCTGAATACTAACATGTAAGTTTCAAAATCATACTTCTCCACAAAAGGATTAGTAGACTGACTCCCACCGCACAGCCCCTCAAGCAGCGCCTGTTTTCTTCACGATATTTTAGGACTGTACAAGCTCTTCCCCAGAGAACAGTCTAGCAAACGTAGCTACTTGTTTTCAGGAATCCCACTGCTTTAGCGTAGATTTCCCCTGCATACATACTCAGTGCCCGCTCGCCCTGGCCATCGGCGTGTGCACAGCTTCTTCCCAGAGCGTAACTCACGCCCTCGCCTTCTCCGCTCCTCAGGCGCCTCGGAAGACGGCTGCTCTGTGGACCTTGGCTTTCGAGTCAGTATTGAAGAAAAAGGATTCTACACAGAGAACTTCCATTCGGCTGCGTGGGTTTTCCGAGGGGATGATGGGAATCCTGAGGACAGTCCCAGATGCCTTAGCAAGAAACCCCGACCAGTAGCTGGTAAGGACCTCACAATTACGATAAAATGCACATGTCTTAGAGAGCCTGGAACCAGGCAAATCTCTAAAGTCGGCAAACTTGCACACTGGGTGGAGCATTTGGAGAGAAGAGTGTGTGTGTGTGTGTGTGTGTGTGTGTGTATGCATGTGTACGTGTAGATAGAGAACCTTCTCAATATTGTGCAAGAATCTGAAGCTATTAAAATAATAACTGTCTTAGGAACTCATTCCAAAATAGACCAATAATTCCAAAGTTGGAATAAAGATGACTGTAAGAGGAGTCAAGTCTTTTTCATTCTACAAGTAAAAAACACTGTTATAAAAAATGTACCGCAGAATGCAAACAAGCAACAAACCATTCATTGCTCCAACACCAGATTATGACCACTTTATTATTTCTGCCTCATCTTTTTTAATATACATAGGTCTAGTCCTGTTTTCAAATGCATACAAAATATGCATTTCATATTTTCATGTATACAGTTTGACATAAAAGGAAAATCCCCAACCAGTAGCTGCTAGAAAGTGAAAGTGAAGTCGCTTAGTCATGTCCCACTCTTTGCGACCCCATGGACTGTAACTTATCAGGCTCATCCGTCCATGGGATTTTCTAGGCAATAGTACTGGAGTGGATTGCCGTTTCCTTCTCCAGCGGATCTTCCCAACCCAGGGATCAAACCCAGGTCTCCCGCACTGTACACAGACGCTTTACCGTCTGAGCCACCAGGGAAGTCCAAGTAGCTGCTAAGGACTCTACAATTATTAAATTAAATTCTATAGCCTGACATATTTAATAATATAATCATTTAATAATTATACTTATTTTCATGTGTTTTTAAAGTGTCATTAATAGTCCGATAGTTTCATGATGTTTTTTAAGAGATTAAAATTCAGTTTACTAAAACTGTATGTCCTTAATGGTGATTTTTTAAAAAAAACTATACCTGAATAACAAATTTAAGAATGTGAAATTACTATTTCAATCTAATCTTTGCTGCAAAATTTAAGCTGTAGAGCTTTTATAAACTTCTGTTTTATTGGTATAAATAAATTATTTTTATGAATAGTAAACAATTTAACTCAAGTAAGCAAAGAGTCAGATTAATAATAATGTTTTAAATTAATTTCACAATCGTGCATTCAGCAAACACCATTCCTACTATGGCCCAGGCCCTGGGGGACGCTGCTAAAGATACACAGAAGTAACAGGAGTGAGTATGTTAGATTTCTATAAAGAGGAACATAAATTTTCAGCACAGGCATCAAAATGTGCTTAGCTTCATCTTAATCCCATTTATAGAGACGTGAGTAATTGTCGTTACCTATAAGATCATCATGTGTTTTATCTGTAGAGTAAAATAGAGCCTCTTAATTTTTTCTTATAACTATGAAAGTCAGCATTGGAGGATTTTAAGGAGGAAAAGTTGTAACTCTAAGTGAATTCCTGTGTACATGCATAAGACAATGCAAGGTTTGTTTATTGCACATTAAGAATACTTATTTATGCTCATCTCATAATATGAATTAATTGAGATTAACCATTTATGGAAAAGCATACAGTATGAAACTTTGATTCTAAAACTTAGAGTTGAATTTTTGAAAACTGAAATGGATGCTGAGGAGCTTCATGTAAGTCAATGAAATGAAAATACTTTCTCATATCATACACAAAAGTAAACCCAGAATGGCTTAAAGACTTGACTAGAAGACACAATACAATAAAACTCCTAGAAGAGAACAAAGGCAAAACATTCTCTGACATAAAGTGTGGCAATGTCTTGTCAGTCTCCAAAGGCAAAAGAAAGAAAAGCAAACACAAATAAATAAGACCTAATCAAACTTATAAGCTTTTGCACAGCAAAGGAAACCATAAATAAAACAAAAAGACAACTTATAAACCGGAAGAAAATATTTGTGAACAATGCAACTGTCAAGGAATTAATTTTCAAAATATATAAAAACAGCTCATTCACCTCAATAACCAAAAAAACAAATAACCCAATCAGAAAATGAGCAGAAGACCTGAACAGACATTTCTCCAAAGACACGAAGATGGCCAACAGGCAGATTAAAAAATGCTCAGCGTCACTAATTATTAGAGATATGCAAATCAAAACTATAGGAGGTATTATATCACACCAGTCATAATGGCCATCATCAAAAAGACTACAAACAATAAATGCTGAAGGGTATGTGGAGAAAAGGGAACCCTCCCACACTGTTGGGGGGAATGTAAAATGACATAACTACTGTGAAGAACATTACGGAGTTTCCTTAAAAAACTAAACACAGAGCTACCATACGATCCAAGAATCCCACTCTTTGACATATATCCAGAGTAAATTCTAATCTGAAAAAATATATGCTCCCCAATGTTATTGCAGCACAGTTTACAATAGCCAGGACAAGAAAGCAACCTAAATGCCCCTCAACAGATGAATGCATAAAGGAGATGTGATACATACACACACACACACGAGATATAACTCAGTCACAAAAAGAGAATGAAATAAAGCCATTTTCAGCAACATGGATGGACCTAGAGATTGTCATAGTGAGTGAAGTAAGCCAGAGAAATATACTGCTTATATGTGGAATCTAAAGAATGATGCAAATGAATGTATTTACAAAACAGAAACTGACTCACAAAGGAAACAAACTTATGGCTAACAAAGGAGAAGCCAGGGGAGCTAAATTGGGTGTTTGGGAGTAGCAGACACAAACTACTACATTTAAAATAGATAAACAACAAGATCCTTCTGTACAGCACAGGGAACTCTGATGTATTCAATATGTTGTAATAAACTATCATGGGAAAGAATCTTAAAAAGAATACGCATATATGTGTGTGTGTGTGTGTGTGTGTAACTGAATCACTTTGCTGTATGCCAGAAACTAGCACAGCCTTGTAAATCTACTATAAAAAAAGATGCTGAGAATCGAGGAATAAACTTTTTTTTAAAAGAACCAAAATCTTCTATAGTTAACTTTTATTTGAGTAACAGAATGGCACAGAGAAAAAGCACTGGGCTGAAAATAGGGTTTTCGGGGTGAGGCTCTCTATTTGTTCATTTATGTTTTCTCCACACCAAGGACAGTGCCTATTTCATTATAGAAAGCCAATATATATTTGTTGCATGAATGTATAAAAAGTAATTTACTAGCTATGCAACCTTAGAAAATTCACTTATTCACTGTTCTTATCTCTCTGCCTATCTTACAGTGTTATAAAATGTGAAATGACACAATATATGTGAAAATTATATTGGGCTATTTTTATCTGTCATGACTATTTCTATCTCCTATCCTTATTTTTATTAATTTTATGAAAATTTTAACTAAATATTAAATACATATTCACACATATCTGTTTATATTTATATATACTTTATATAAACTGCAGACAATTGCTATTTCATAATATACTAACTAAATTGACCAATATGTATTGACTGTTTGTGGCAGGCAAATGAAAAGATACATTAGATGGAATTCACTCTTCCCTCACAGTATCTTAGCTAACACCTGATGTGAGAAGTATAATTATCACCATCTCCACAACTGTGTGTGGTCATCAAAGAACAAGCATTTAGTTGGTTCACCATTATTTGCTTTAGCTAAAAAATAAGAAAGAAAATTTGCTTAATTTTGCCAAAAAAATTCATGCATGTGTGCGTATACACACACACACGTATGTGCCCACACACATCCACACAACTAAACAAATTATGTTTAAATGTAGTATGTGAGTTTTAACTATTAATATTTACTGCACTGAACCTCAGTCCAAGAATGTGCTAATTGTTCTTGGTTATTGTTATTAATGCTTTAAGTATTCCACATACCAGATACATGTTTTTAACGATGTGATTTTGAGACAACAGAAGAAGCTGGAGGTTGGGAGGAAACATGAGTTGGAGGCAAAGAAATAATTTTAAAACTGAAAGATGTCTTTCTTAGCATGATGCATTTTGATGCAATGTGAATTTATATCTACCAATATGCATTGTGAGAATAAATTTTAAACTTACAAAATTCAATCTCTAATACTTTAGAAAGTGCCCTTCTATTATTGGAGAAATAGATTTTTTTTAAGTTTTGCATCACTACAGACGTATATTGCTGGAGCTACAAGAAAGTTTTAGGCATTTTCAGTACATAAGTGGTGGTGTGTTTATGGCACGATGTACCCTTCATTTGAACTTTTACATCTAACAAGATGATTCCAAGGAAATGCTATTTGGGGGGATAAATTACTTGACGATGTGACCACACAGTCTCTGAAAAGACAATGACATTTATTCGTGGCTTTTCAGCAGCTGTGTGGCACTCACAGATTATCCACCAGACAGCAGCAAGGGGCTCCAGGACTATAAATCTCAAAATGTGAGAAAATTGTCTTCAGAATGGGAGGCGAACATGTTGCAAAACATTCTGAGTGTATCTTCTCCCACCGGAGTGCACTATAGCTGAGTTTACCATTTAAAGATTTTATTGAGTTGTTTATCTTTCATACATTGTTGACATGCAATTTACCTGATTGAAAAAAAAAAAAAAAAACCCCACCATGCTACAGCTTGGAAAGCAATAGCTATCTTATCATCGCATGTAAGACAAAAAGCAAACAGGATTTGGTTTGAATCAACACAGTAAAAATACTCCATTAAATAAACATCAATTGGATAAGCAATTTGTCAAAAGCAGAAGCTAGTATCAAGAGGATAACCTATAGGGAGCAAGAAGTTTTGACAAGTAGGATTGTTAGAAATGATTTCTACTGAGGTCAGAAGTAGGATTTCTGATTTTTTTTTTTTTTTGGCCCTGATTAGCTACCAGCTTGCTGCAGACTGCTAAAATACTCGTTTTGGGGTCCTTGAATTTCCCAGTTCTGTCCCTTAAATTATGCTAAGATCCAGTAAGTGGCAGTCCAAATAGTCACATGAAATAACTGCCAAAAGGGAGACGTATTAACAAATGATAAGAAATCATCCCAGGAGCACAGAACAGAGCACAGAATTTTAGCACTGGAATCACTTAATACTTGCACAGCAACTTGGGTAAGCTTTTCCTGATACTGTGTTAACCAACAGAGAAACAGTGTATTTTGTTCAGACATACTGGGATAACAAACATTCCTTCAGGAATCCATATGAAGAGGCTCTATTCTTTCTTTGAATGTTTGCCAATTTGGGTAGCCAAGGTCCAGGATGTCAACTCCACGAGAAAAAGTCTCTTCTCTGTCCTCAAGGCTGCAGTCCTCATACTGATACATAAGAAAACTATGGGACACATGCAGACACTCAGAAAACGTCTGTGAATGAATTATCACTGATATTAGGCTACAATGGGTTATTAAAGACAAAGATGCTTATTTCCTTATTTTTATTAGAGATTTTTATTCCCTAGCTGACCAAGAAGATGGCCAGCTAAGAACATTTGGAAAAATTGCCTAATCCTTTACTATCTTTTTCATCTTTTTATAAGAAACTTAATTTTTAAAAAGATTTACCTCAGTAATACCTGGGAGGAAATGTAATAAAAGAATGGCAAATCTGTTTACAAGCTCTGCGAAATATGAGGTAAATTTATAACAACAATGTCTCTCCAAGATCAGGGAGTCATCCACCCAGACATCTGTCAGCAATGGCAAAGAAAGAGATTTCTCATCAAAGGGGAAGCTGAACAAAGGTCCTTAGCCATTCAAAATACGATTGTTAAGAACTCCTTTGAATGCTTGATTGCTTCTAACTTTATCCATATGTTGCCTACAGCAGACATTTTTTCTTAGTATGAACCTTTTTATATGAACCTAGAGTATGCAACTCTTCATGGAAGAAATGTCCCTGATCTCCAATATGAAGGAAGATGTAAATATTTCTGAGGAATGAAAAATGACACACAGAAATACAAAAGAACAGCTGAAAAGAAGCTACAAAATATATTACCCATAAATTTTAATGTATTCCTGTTGTTAATGGAAAGAAATTCTATTAAATTATATCTTAAGGTGTGAATTTGCCCTGCCTTTATTAATAGATGAGCTTTCTTATTTTGTAATTAATTGCATTTTTCCTAGAGACCTAATAATACCTTTTTTTCCAGAGGTATATTACTACTAATTCACTTCTGGAGCTCAGGAAGTTTATCATTGTACTGTATTATGATTTATTCTTTATCATTTTAAGATATTCATTAACATACAGGAAAAAAAGCTCAACTAATAACATATTTCAATCGAATTGTTGGGGAAAGAGTAATTCTCCCAGTATTGCATTAACACCTCCCCGATGGAGTTGGTCTTGCTGCTGCTGCTGCTGCTAAGTCGTCTCAGTTGTGTCTGACTCTGTGCGACCCCATAGACGGCAGCCCACCAGGCTCCCCCATCCCTGGGATTCTCCAGGAAAGAACACTGGAGTGGGGTGCCATGTCCTTCTCCAATGCATGAAAGTGAAAAGTGAAAGTGAAGTCGCTCAGTCATGTCTGACACTCGGCGACCCCATGGGCTGCAGCCCAACAGGCTCCCCTGTCCCTGGGATTCTCCAGGCAAGAACACTGGAGTGGGGTGCCATTTCCTTCTCCAGGAGTTGGTCTTAAATACAACCAGATAATATTTTGAAGTCTTTCACTGTGATTCTTCCTTGGATAACTTTGTCAGCATTTAAAAAGGGCTTCTTCTGAGATCACATAAGCCTGTCAGATTTTTTATTTCAGTTTTGTACTCTAGCATGATTCAGGCATGAATTCTTCTCTAAATAGAATGCAAGGTGTAAATAGACTATAAAGACAACACCCCTACCACGGCAACATCTCCTTTATGGAGCTTGCCCTTCCACAAAAGGAAGTCTTCCTGTTTTCTGCCTTGGAATCCTGTTCTTTCCTTGTCTCTGAAGAGTAATAGCCCAAAGAGTTCTTAACTGATGGATTTGATCTTCTAGGAATTCCGCCTGGGAAAATGCCCTGGATAGTCTTGAGGTAGAAATTTAAAATGTCTTGAGGCAGAGGAAGATCAAGAGGGTCCAGAAGTGAGTTATAGTTATGAACTTATCAGCAAGCAGAAGTCTTGAGGAAGAAACACACTCACTCACACCCACACCCCCATGCACCCCCACCCCTCACACACACACCTATATTTACACCTACAGAAAAGATGGACTAAAGATAGCAGGAGGGAACAGGAGAAGACGCATGGAAAAGCAGACTGGTAAATAGCTGGACCACGTTAATTTAAGATGATTAGACTAATGTAAATTTTTAAAAAATTTTTACTGCCAAGCTTCTGGAACTCCTCACTTTTAATGCAGCATTACCTTACCTTTTCCGCAAGGCCCAGCTGCTTCCCTTGTTTCTGAGAAGCTCAGGTGCTCAGGATTTCCTGGGGTCCTGTAAGACCTGACTCTTATGGATGAAGACTTGGTCTTCTTATTTCCACGAGTATTAAAACCTTGTCGGAACCGTCCCATTGTTCACAGGTCCGCGTGCCTGAAACCCGCGCCGGTCAGCTGCCTCAGGACGGAAGCCCTGCCCCTTCCTCACCACGTGACTCAGGTGTTTCCCGTCTATGCGCCTGTTTTCTCCTCCAAAAAAAACCACATTAATCTGAGGTCACTGTGAAGATTAAATTAGATACTAGTTGTAAAGCACTTTGTCTTTTATTAAGCCTCATATGTACTAAACCAGCAATAAATATCAGCTATATTTTCATTGCATTTGTAGTAGCTAAAGATTAACTCAAAAAAAAATGTCCTTTCCGCTTCCTCTTTAGTTCGTGAGCGCACCGTGAAGCTCGTCAAAGGGACCGGCGATTACCCCTGGGGATTCCGTATTCAGTACTCCAAACCAATCGTGGTAACTGAAGTGGACGCTAGTAAGTGGTTTCACTACAGCAGACCAGGACAACTATCTCAGGCCTCGTGCAACACTAAATAGCCTCCAATACTGAAGTCTTGTAGAAGACTCAGATACAATAGAAGTAGTTTCTAAATCTCAAATCTATGAAAAACTCAAGGATCGGCAAGTGCTGAAATCATGATCAATTGTTTTTTAGAATACTATGCTTCCCTGCTGAAATGGACACCTCTGGTAAATATTGGGCCTCCCCATCAGAGAAGAACCCTGCCTGTACCTACAAAACCAAGGCTCAAGCTCTGCAGACAAAAAGGGTCTTGAGTAGGCAGCTGCCAATTTATTACTATTTAATAGTTTCTAGGAGAAGTTCTGTTCCCCATAGATTATTCCTTTATGGCTTCTCAGATTGATTTCCTAACAAACAAATTAAGAATTAGTAGATACCTAATGAAAGCTAATCTTTTTCTCCTTAATCTAGAACATGAGAATAATTTAAGATGTAAAGATGAGATAAACAGACCCATACCCAGCACGCTGCACTGTCACTGTTGTTCAGTCGCTCAGTGGTGTCCGACTCTCTGTGACCCCTTGGACCGCAGCACACCAGGCCTCCCTGTCCATCACCAACTCCCGGAGTTTTCCCAAACTCAAGTCCATCGAGTTGGTGATGCCATCCAACCATCTCATCCTCTGTCATCCCTTTCTCCTCCCATCTTCAATCTTTCCCAGCATCAGGGTCTTTTCTAATGAGTCAGTTCTTCATATCAGGTGGCCAAAGTATGGGAGTTTCAGCTTCAGCATCAGTCCTTCCAATGAATATTCAGGACTGATCTCCTTTAGGATGGACTGGTTGGATCTCCTTGCAGTCCAAGGGACTCTCCAGAGTCCCTCTCCAACACGTTCAAAATCATCAGTTCTTTGGCGCTCAGCCTTCTTTATGATCCAGCTGCCACATCCATACATAACTACTGGAAAAACCATAGCTTTGACCGGACAGACCTTTGTTGGCAAAGTGCTGCATTAAGGGAGGCCTGATGAAGTTGTCACAGAAGGGGGCCCAGGGCTACTAGGGTTTTCTGAATTACATTATAGTCCTCACCTGGACTGGGAGTTTTCCAAGATCAGAAACTGTATCATATCCACTATTTTAATCCACAATACTCGGCACAGTGTCCCAAAGGTGACAGAGCTGATGCTCCCGAATGCCTGTGGAGGGAGCACAAGCTCGCTAAGTGTGTGCCCACTGGGCAGGGTGGACAGTCAGGGAGGGGCGTGTACCGTCCACGAGGACTGCAGCCTTTCCTGCTCTGCCCTGCACCCCAGTCCTGTCTCCGATTTCATTAAAATCCCACCTCTACACCTGATTCAAATGCACTTGAATTTTTACCTTTGCCTCCTTTCCTCCTTCTCTAAAAATTTATCCTTTTACCTTCTCATGACTTGCAAAAGTTTTGTGAACGATAGGAACAGACATAGAATTCTTTAGGGTAATAAAGGAAATTCCTTTTTCTCAGCTCCTATAGTCTGAGAGGTAGACACCAATGCAGAAGTGGATGTGCAAAAGATTGGAGGAGAGCTCTGTGGCAGACGAGTGTAAGCAGGGCCTCTAGACCCCAGTGCGGGTCTGGCACCCACGAAAGGACAGGGAGAAGGAAGCAGAGCTGTGTAGGAAGAAGTCAGACTGCAGAGAAATTCTGAGATGACCAGAAAAACCATCCACTAGATCAGTCTCTCTTTGGCCAGAAACAGGCTGACTGCAGTACCCACTCCAGATTCAGCCACGGGCTGGAAGCAGTGACTTACTGGGGAGAATGGAGCCTTAGTAGAAGGCAGGATGCCCAGGAAGTGTGGCTGCAGCCTGCCTCGCCTGCCCGCTAAGTCGCTTCAGTCATGTCCACCTCTTTGCAACCTCATGGACTGCAGCCCGCCAGCCTCCTCTGTCCGTGGGGATTCTCCAGGCAAGAACACTGGAGTGGTTTGCCATGCCCTCCTCTGGGGGATCTTTCCCACCCAGGGATCGAACCCAGGTCTCTTACGTCTCCTGCTTTGGCAGGTGGGTTCTGCCACCTGGGGAGCCCCCAGCTTTCACTCGGTCACAATCCTCACAGCAGTTTCTCCTGAAGCTGTGTCTAGGTAGTATGGATCTAAGACCTCTATGTAGAGTCTGAAGTATAAAGCTTTCAGGAAGGAAAAACATGGCAGATCATAAAGGTGTGCTGAATATTACTTTGAAAATAACAAAATACAGAAAGAAATTAAAGAACACCTAAATTAACAGCAGGAAAAATGGGAGCGGTTTGTAAATTTTAAAGATGTCAGTTCTTCCTTAAATTCATCCATAGATACAATCCCAATTAAAATTCTAGAAGAGTAGCTCTCTTTGTTTCTGCTTGTGATTTTCTTCATAAAAACATTTCAATTAGATCCTAAAATATTTATGGAAAAGCAAAAGGTCATGTCATTAACTTTGATGTGAATAAATTTCAATTAAAGTTTAATCAGCTAATCAAATATGGGTTACTATCAAGCAGGTCATTCTCAGAATGATTGGATAAGGCAGGAAGTTTACCCAGATGTTGGTGGGAGTTGGGGGTGTGCATGTGGACCACAGGCAAGTGACGAGAGAGTAGAAGGGGAAGTGACTATGCCAACAGAACTCAGATGACAAAACATAAGCACTGCAAATTTTGTCCAAAGACACCCTTACTCTGCCTCTTAGCGCTCTTCAAATTAGCAAGAACAAGAAACAGTTGTGGCTGTAATTATCTCTATATAGACAAAAACAGTTCACTATTTTTCTTTTAATTTTAATTGGAGGCTAATTACTTTACAATAATGTGGTGGGTTTTTGCCATACATTGACATGAATCAGCATGGATGTACATGTGTTCCACATCCTGAACCCCCCTTCCTCCTCCCTTCTCAGCCCATCCCGCAGGGTCATCCCAGTGCACCAGCCCTGAGCACCCTGTCTCATGCATCAAACCTGAACTGCTGATCTGTTTCACATTTGATTATATACATGTTTCAATGCCTTTCTGCCAAATCATCCCACCTTCACTCCCTCCCACAGAGTCCAAAAGACTGTTCTATATATCTGTGTCTCTTTTGCTGTCTCGCATACAGGGTTATGTTTTACCATCTTTCTAAATTCCATATATATGCGTTAGTATACTATATTGGTGTTTTTCTTTCTGACTTACTTTGCTCTGTATAATAAGCTCCAGCTTCATCCACCTCATTAGAACTGATTCAAATGCATTCTTTTTAATAGCTAAGTAGTACTCCATTGTGTATATGTAACACAGCTTTCTTATCCATTCATCTGCCGATGGACATCTAGGTTGCTTCCATGTCCTGCCTATTATAAACAGTGCTGCGATGAACATTGGGGTACACATTGTCTCTCTTAATTCTGGTTTCCTTGGTGTGTATACCCAGCAGTGGAATTACTGGTTCATAAGGCAGTTCTATTTGCTATTTTTTAAGGAATCTCCACACTGTTCTCCATAGTGGCTGTACTAGTTTGCATTCCCACCAACAATGTAAGAGGGTTCCCTTTTCTCACACCCTCTCCAGCATTTATTGCTTGCAGACTTTTGGATCGCAGCCATTCTGACCGGTGTGAGATGGTACCTCATTTTGGTTTTGATTTGCATTTCTCTGATAATGAGTGATGTTGAGCATCTTTTCATGTGTTTGTTAGCCATCTGTATGTATTCTTTGGAGAAACGTCTGTTTAGTTCTTTGGCCCATTTTTTGATTGGGTTGCTTATTTTTCTGGAATTGAGCTGCAGGAGTTGCTTGCATATTTTTGAGATTAATTCTTTGTCAGTTGCTTCATTGGCTATTGTTTTCTCCCGTTCTGAAGACAGTTCACTTTTTATCATCAAGGGGCTTCAGTATTTTTAAAGGACATCTGGCTTTAAGAAAATGCATGTTCATTTACGGGGAAGGTATTCACGGATGTTGGTCCCTTCCAGCTTCACTTGTTCCCTTCCCCATTCCTCCTCGCCTTGCTTTCTCTCTCTTCTGTTCTCTTTCACTTCTCCCTGCTTGCCTTTTTCTAGCTCTGACTTTGCAAGACTAGCATTAAACAAAGAAATAATTCATAAGGAAGATAAAAATGACTCCCCTTTAAAGCTCAAATAGGTCTGACTTGATAAGTTTAGCAAATTTTTGCAAACTATCAAAAACCTCGACACACTTTTCATGCCTGCCTTTCTAGATAAAATAAGTAAATGCCATCTAATAAAAGGTTATGATTTCTCTAATGTCTGATACCTTTATAACTGTCCAGGTGAGACAGTTAACCATATCTAATCCATTCAGATGTGAAACAAATCAAAATATTTGCACTGTAAGTGATGTGATATTCAGGAAGACCTGAAATTTTGAAATAGGAAAACTGAAGCATCTCTACTGTAGCAAAAATGCTCCAATAATACACAGTTAACCTAGGATTGTATTCAACATCAGAAAGTGCTTCCTTGGCAGGGATTCATGTATGCTGAGTCTACTTCTCTCTTTTCTTTTTTTTTTTAAATGCATTCCTCAGTGCTGAATAGCAACCTCTGAAATCCATTGTCTAGTCAAATCTACTAAATGAAGGGTCAAGGGACTTTAAAATTACACATATTTCCAGCATTTCAGAGAATCTCATTCACACCACAAAACATTGTTCTGCATGCAATAGAGACTTAATTACACACTGACAATAAAAACGATACAGCATGAAGACCTGTAGGTGGGATAGAAATGATTATCCACAAGTACACAGAAAGGGAGCTTGCTTGTAGCTTACATAACTAATTGCCCACACCCAGCTGGCACTTGCAGGAACATTTTCTATGAAGGCCCAAATGTTTTGAGATCTGTTGTCATAAACAAAAGAAACAGATGTTCCAACTCTGATACCAAGCAAAGTTGAAAAGGAAATGATACATTTAGGGATAGGCAGACCACAGACGAAATTATGGACAGGCCCATCTTTCTGGAAGCTCTAGAGTTTAAAATGCTACTGTTATAGTAAAAAATTTTTTAATGAAAAGGACAAGCCCCCTTTTTAATTATAAGTTTTCAGAGTCTACATTATATGTAAATATGCATAAAAGGATAAAGTAGCTCAGCATTTAACTCTTTATAATCAATACAGAACTATGTTGTCAAGTATCCTATGGGGGAAACCAACTTAGAAAAGTGTGGGCTTGTTTTCTTAACACTTTGATCCTTCCTGTCTCATGTAGGATGTATTCTTCCATTCTGCTCCCAAGAGCAGCCTCAAGTAGGGCAACTGTCTATGCGGTATATTAGAGTCACCTTGAAACACCTCCCTCCTCCACGAGATCATCATGCCTCAAACTGTCACCATAATTAGCAGATAAAGGGAAAACTTGTAAGTTGCATTCAAATTAGCGGAACACACTCAATACCCTCTATAATTAAAGCTAAAAGCTATCACATAAGCTATCAGGAAGAGTAACACTACAGAAGTAATTCCTCTACAAACAAGAATAATTTTCACTCATAATGCAAAGATAAATAATACAGTTTTTAAATGAGCAAAGGATTTGAGTAGATCTTTCTCCAAAGAAGATAAACAAATAGCCAAATAAGCACATAAAAAAATACTCCACATCAGTAGTCATCAAGGAAAACAAATGAAAACCACAACAAAATACCATCCCATACCCACTAGGATGGCTATACGTAAAAAATATCAAATATTGGCAAGAAAGTGGAGAAGCTGAGAACACTTATACAATGGTGATAAGAATGTGAAATGGTATAGCCACCTTGAAAAACAGTCTGATCATTCCTCCTACGTTAGATAAACGTAGAGTTACTACTTCATCCAGGAATTTCACTCCTAGGTGTATACCTTGGGTGAGAAAACACATGCTCACACACAAAAAAATTGTACTCAAATTTTCATAGCAGTGTTAGTCATCATAAAACTGGGAAACAATGCAAATTATCATCCATTGATGAATGGATAAACAAAAGGTGCTATATTCTTATATAAAATATTTATTCAGCAATTGAAAAGAATGTAGTGCTTGCTACCACGTGGATGCGTCTGGAAAATAGCAAGCTGAGTGAATGACACCAAACACAAAAGACCACATATTATATTATTTCACTTATATAAAATGTTCACAACAGGCAAGTCCACAGAGACAGAAAATAGGTTAGTCATTGCCTGGAGCCGAGAGGCTGGGGAGATGGAGAATGGCTGCTCTTGGTTACTTGGCTTTTTTCTGGGGCAACAAAAATATTCTAAAATTATATTGTCATGATAGTTTCACAACTCTGTGAATAGACTAAAAAGCATTTAATTATACACTTTAAATGGGTAAAATGATATGGTATGTGAATTCTGATTCAATCAAAGTGTTGAAAGAACAAGGTATGTCCATATTGATGGATTCCTTAGGTCCAATATTGTTTTTAAAGCTAAGTTTACTTGGAAGGGAAGATCTGTTACCATACCAAACACTCATACTTTTGATTATATAGTAGTTTATCACTTCATCTAATCAATCATTTAGCATAGGATTCAGTGCAAATAGCTCAAACGTTTGTCTTTCACTTCTATCACACTTCTTAAAACGCTTTAGCTATAATTTGGTTTTCCTAATCCAGAATCTGCCTGCAGTGCAGGAGACGAGGGTTCAGTCCTTGGGTTGGGAAGATCCCCTGGAGAAGGAAATGGCAACCCACTGCAGTATTCTTGCCTGGAGAATCCCATGGACACAGGAGCCTGGTGGGCTGCAGTCCATGGGGTGGCAAAGAGTCGGGCACAAGTGAGCGGCTAACACTTGTGACTTCACTAATCCAGCTTTGGTCACATTTCTTCCATCCTTGTTCGCCTTGACCTTGTGAATGGACAAGGATTTAGAACCATACTTTATTATGGTTACTTTGGTGGTGTCACGATAGCACTGTTGACCATTTTCTCCATGTTGACATTTTTCCTTTGCCTTCACCGATCTTTTCTAACAAATTTTTATTGGAGTATAGCTGCTTTACAATGTGTGTTAGTTTTGCTGTGCAGCAAAGTGAACCAGCTGTACAAATGCATACATCCCCTCTTTTCTTCATTTCCTTCCCGTGTGGGTTCCCTGTGCTACACAGTAGGTTCTCATTAGTCAACTACTTTACACTTAGTACCAACAGTGTGCATATGTCGATCCCAACCTCCCAAGTCATCCTTCCCCCCACCCCGCTTCGTGGCATCCATACGCTCGTCCTCTGCACCTTCACTGACCTTATACTCTTGCCTCCACGCTCCCTAGGACCTCTCTGCCCTTCCTTTATGTTCCTCTTTAGCTGCCCATTTCCTCTCTCTCCTTAAAGGGAATTATGATTATTTTTCAAGATCTTATTCTCAAGATCTCTTCTTCAAGATCTTACTTCTCTCCTTACATTTGTCCCTTTCATTCTAAATTCTGAATCCATTTCTCAGGCCAACTTCATATCCTAGATTTCAAAGATGTCTTTATACCTGTGGCCCTGTGAACATTTTCAATGTTTTATCTTCCTTGGTTATCTCAGTATATTTAGTCAATACTTTTAATGCCCCAACTACATGCAAGAGATTATACTAGCCATGGGAAATGCCTAAACCAATAAATAAGAAATTTTACTTGCTCATGAGATGCTTATGGTCTAAGACGGGCAGAAAGGCATTGGGCCCTACTCATGCAAATGAGTGTCTTGAGGTAATTTAGATCCTATGGCGACATTTTATACCTTCAAGTTGGCCTGAGAAGTGGATTCAGAATTTAGAATGAAAGGGACAAATGTAAGGAGAGAAGTAAGATCTTGAAGAAGAGATCTTGAGTGTCTCACACCATAGGACCTTGAAGTCAGGAAGATGGATGGAGACTATGGAGCGTGGTCCTTGGGATGTTTTTATGAGCCACATCTAAAAGTAGTATACCTCACTTTTATCCAACTCCAATGTCTGAAACTCAATTACATTGCCTCCAAAACTGCAAAAAAGTCAGAGAAAAGCTTTCCGTATATGAGCCCAGATGGAAAAGGAACTGGGTCTGTGAACACCAAGCAGTCTTTGTCACCCTGCCTTTCCCATGACTCCCCACTATGGAGAATCTATTCATCAAGGTCAGACCAAATTCCACCTCTCTGGAAAGCATTTCTTAACCACTCCAAATGGGAGTGAGAATTCTCTTTTCTGAAGTTTTACAACGCCTATTATCTTCATGCTCTTTGTACTTGCCATTCAAGTATTATAATATTTCTTTTTGATTATGCATGTCTTTTCTTCTCCAATGGAATTTTAAGCTCCTTGAAGGTATAATTTTTAGGTATTTCACTCATCCGATATGTATTTATTGGATAAGTACTGTATAAAGACATAACATTTAGTAGCATATGAAGTACAAAAATTGATAAGAAACTGTTTCTGGATCTATATCATTATTCTGGAATTTGACTCAGAAGGTATTGCCTTAATCAAGTCCTTTAAGACAGTGGAAGAAATCTTTTCAAATGGTCAACTGTATGGTTGACGTCAACCATAAGATGTCAGTTCATCACAAGGATGATATTATGCAAATAAATAGATATATGAAATATTACTCTTCACTTAACCTTCCTACGTTGATTGACCATTGCCTATTCATGCAGAAAATATATTCCCTACTATAATAAACAAACTTAGACAAACTACAGTCATTATTAAAAATAACGTACACTCACTCACTGAGTCACGCGTCAGGATTAAAAGTATTTGAGGAGGTTTATGCCCTCCTATGACAGCCTACATTGCTGTATAATTATTCTGCAAGTCCATAAACGCGCACCCAGCACCAAGATCTAAGGAAGAGAAAAAGGGTTTAAACTGAGATGAAAAAGAAAAAACAGATTTAAACTGCTGCAGAAAGAATCTTGGTCATATACACAGGAGATCTTATTTAAAATGATTTAACTCTGAAATGATTTATTACACCCTTTTTGACTCCTAGAGAATATTAGGTATGTTACAGTTAACGTGGATGCCTAAAAACCAAGGGGTATACTAAATAGCCTCTGGAGAAATCCTCTCTACCTTCCAAAACTTAAATCTTAATGTTTGAGGCTCTTTTTGGCTTCCTTTCTGAGATGGCTGGGAAAAGAGCCTACACCATGAAAAGGAAAAGCAGCTCTTTATCTGTTTTTTCTCTGCCTACTTCAAGATCTGCTTTTGCCACCACTTCATAAGTATTTCAATTACTTGTTCCTCAACAATCCTGCAGAGAAGCTCTGCCCCTATCCCCCCTTTTACAGATGAAGGTATTGAGGTTAAGTGATTTTCTCAGGGTTACAAAGAGACCTAGCAGCAACGAAGGAATGAGAGATAGCAGTTCAACCTGCCGGTGGATGAACAGATAGAGTTTCTGAGCAGCCTGGCTATTATATTGCAAAGAGGCCACACAGACGCCTGGGTGGACGTGTAAAGACACCACGCACTAGAAATGAAAGGAGGCTGCGAGGAGAGGTTTTCCTTCTTATTAATGACACCAGCGATTGTCTAGAGTTGGAAAGAAAGGCCCGTTAGAGAAAGAGCCTTTTAAAAAGAGGACAGGCAGTGGGGGCGCTCAGTTTGGGACCCCTCCTCACTGAGACCCTCGTTGTCCCTACTTGCAGACAGTGCTGCCGAGGAAGCGGGGCTCCGGGTCGGGGACGTGGTGCTGGCCGTCAACGGCACGGAGGTCACCAGCGTGGAGCACGCGGGAGCCGTGCCCCTGGCGAGGAAAGGTAGGTGCTCTGCAGGGCCCAGGGTGACCGGCACGAGGCGGCGATCTGAAACACAGCAGGGAACACCAACAGGAGGTGGAGGAAGCCCGCAGGCCGGGCACGGCTTCACTCCTCTCCTGAGGCTACCGTTACCGCCTTGTCATCAACGTGATCTCTCAGAGATCACTCACGTGTCCTGAATCACGTGTCTGCCCCATGTTCCTTCCGTATTGACGGCCAGCCACAAAAGTGAAATCAGCGAATGGAGCAAGAAAAATGTGCTCTGTTTATTACCGATACATCTCCTTAAACTCCTTGCCATGAAGAATACCACTACAAGAATTCATTTACTGGGTCTCTTTTTTCCTTCTCCTCTTCCTTTCTTTTTTTTCTTTCTTTTCTTCTTTTCTTTAATTCCATCAGTTTTTAAGAATTAAACGCCTTGGGGTTTTCATGTTATAAAAGAGAGGGAAGGAAATAAATTGCAAACCTAAAGTTCATACAGGTTCTACCTGAGGCCTGCCTTTAAAGTAATTGGATACAGAGGGACCCACCAAGAGGGTGATAGTGACACATACCCTTCACCCCTGCATCCACTCCCCTTAAACTTTGGGGAAAGGTTAATACCATCTTCGTCTCTGCAAAGCAAGTTACTTTCTTTAGCACCATTTTACAAACCCTCATCTCCCCAAAGACCTAAAAAAACAGGTGATAATTGCTGTGTTCCATCATGAGATTATCTGGTGAGGTGTCCTATTCCCGGCCTCTCCAAGGCGGCATGCACCTCTGTGGCCTCGAAGTTTATTATCAGGCCATGAGGTATTGAAATGTGTGCATTTGGAACAAGACACACGTGCTAGGAGTATAATTTATTGCTGAGCAACAACTATCTCTTGACATTTCTCATGATGCCATCACGCTGGGGGGTAAGCGACAGAAAGAGACTTCACTAGCGCAGACCAGCACCAGAAAATCGCTAACAAATGCTACATCCTGACAAGCACGCTGAAGCTTTGGAGATAGAATTTAGCTTAGTGTTTGGCTGTCTGTCGAGTACTTGCTGCACCAGGAATCCAAGGACACCGCCTGCACGTGCAGCAACTCCTTACAAGTCCTGCGCATCTCTATCCTCGTGCGGCACGCATTAGGGACTGGGGCACCGCATAGGGACCGGGGCACCGGGGCAGCGATTGTACTGATGAGCTGACGGGCTCTCATTCAGTAAGGGAGGCGCACTAACCCTCGCCGCTGGATTTATTTGTTCCCACGGTTCTTTCTCACAAATTAATTTTCCCATTTTTCAGTTAAATAAAACTGAACCATAGTATTTCCACTCTTAGTACTTCTTCTATTTTTCCCCAAGAAGCTTAATGTTCTTTATACCTCTGAAGCATTCAGCCTCAATTAATGGAAGACAGAAAACATCTCTAAAATTTGAATGGGATTTTGGGGGCTCTCTGAAAGTTGATGGACTAACATAGATACTGGGGAAAGAGCATTGTGCCGACCAGGGCAGTTAGCGGTAGGCTGGTTTTATCCCCTCTTATGAGCTGAGTTCCACCACTCCTTGCTTGCCAGTGTGGACTTCTATCCTAAGACCCTGACCCTAGGGAACCTCGGTGTGTCTTTGCCAGTCCTTCTCAGATCCAACAGTGGAGATGCCTCGGAAGCAGAAAGGTGAATTCAAGATCGGAGATGCTAAAGTGAGAACAGTGTAAGAGTCTTTTACGGAAAGGGGGTCGTTTGGGACCTGTGTGTCTGGAGGGGTAGGAATCACAGACAATAGCAAAAGAGACCTGACGACACACAGGGCATCACTGAGGGACCGCCTCATAGTGTCTTTCGCCCCATGCGGTCCTCACGGGCCACTTCCCCACCCCGCTCCACTGAAAGCCTGATGGATGGAGCACCCGTTGTGGACAGTCAGTGTGCAGCATCAGAGTAGCCCTTGAGCCCTAGTTGATTAGGAAGCTAATCATTCCATCCTCAGGCATAATCTTCTGCACATCTCTAAGGCTACCAGCTTTTATCTGAGAAATTAAAATGTCAAAGATGCAAATAAAATGAAGAGATAAAAAGGAAAAACAAAGCTTTAAAAATAATAAAAGACTACTTTGAACACTGGATAATAATAAATTTAAAAACTAGATAAACAATATTTTTCAAAAGCATTTAAAGAGCCAACATTAGTGCAAGTATAGACAGAAAATCTGTGTAGACTATTATAAAATATTTCTAGAATAAGATAAGAGACCACCTCTCCTTTCCCCTATTACCATCCCCACTCCATGCCCCACTCAGAAGCCCAGGATACCACTTTTATAACTATCCAACTTTCAAAGAACAAATAATCCCTATTCTATAGAGTTTTTTCCAGAAAATAAGTAAGAGTGAATGCGTGTCAGCTCATTTTATGAATCTACTACAACTTTGATTCCAGAATGAGAATAGTGTAGTATGAAAAACAAAATCATATGTTAATTTTATTTATGAGTGTATAGATACACAAAGGCTATGGTTTTTCCAGTAGTCATGTATGGATGTGAGAGTTGGACTGTATGTTACAGGGTCAAGTTTTCAATAGACGTGAGTCTGAGTGAGAGTCGGTAATGGACAGGGAGGCCTGGCGTGCTGTGATTCATGGCGTTGCAAAGAGTCAGACATGACTGAGCAACTGAACTGAACTGAGATACACAAATCCAAAGGGGAAAAAAAATAGTAAATACCTGAATCAAACTATTTGTTAAAATTATACATAATACATCATAATCCAAAGTAGGATATGTATGTGTCTTAGTCACTCAATCCTGTCCGACTGTTTGTGATCCCATGGACTATAGCCTGTCATGCTCCTCCAGCCATGGAATCCTCCAGGCAAGAATACTCCAGGCAGTAATGGTAAAGGAAGGGAAAATACAGCATTACCGAGAGGCAGCGGGTCTATGAGGATACACACGACCATGAAACTGAAAAAAAGAACAAAGGGGAAGAAATAACAGGAATAATTTAATTTTTATATAGTACTTTATAAATTCGATTTTCTTAGCAAGCCCTATAAATTGGGCAAAGTATTTTTGGAGTATATGGAATCTAAAACAAGCTTTTGGATGTTCTCTTTGGGAGAGGAAGTCACCAACTTGTCTAAACAAAGTAAAAATTGTGAAACAAATGACTGAGCTTTTTGTTACATTCGTATGAAACACAGAGGTCTTGAAATATATATTTACCAGGTGCCTATTAAGAGCGTGTTTAGAAATTCATGTTTACACTTGAGTCTTATATCTGTTTGTATAAGCTTCTTAAAAGTCTATCTGATATCTTTTTGATTGCTATATATCTCTGCACAGTTTCACTCCCAAATATGTGAAACTTTGGTAAAATCCTATCATATTACTGATTGCTACATTGCTGATTAGATATAGAAACATCAAGTAACTTTTCAGAACCTTAAATCTTAAATCTAACTGTATGTCAGACTCACCTGAGACCCTCTTAAATACAGAGTTCATGGCTGCGGCCTGCATGTTTGTAATTTTAATCAGGTCTCCCCAGCATTTCCTTCACAGCCAGCCCAGCATCTTGGAAGCATGGCCAAAATCTTATGGAAATAAGATTAAATACCTGCTGTTAGCTTCTGGTGCGGGTGTTATATCTTCCTAGCCCAGCATTAGAAAGAGTTTTCAATAGTTCTGTTGAAATAATAATTCCATTCAATAAGAATAGGCTAACATATTAGTATATGTTATATATGATAGAACAGGGAATAATAAAAGTAATAAAATAGTAATTCTATTCAGAAATACTAATCACACATACACCTAGAAAAATTACCGCAGTTTGATAGACGGGAGTACCAAAGCTGGATATTTAAGAAAGTATTCAGTATCACACTGGGAACGACAATAGCTCCATGCGAATTTTTCTTACATTAGGTCCCTCTTACTTTCTGGTTTGAGCTTTTATAGGGCTTGGTTCCTTAGTCAAATGGAGGATTTAATCGTCAAAATGCTGATTGTAAAGTGACAAGTGCTGAAAACAAAGCGAGGAAGGGGGACGCTTAGTCAAGCTAGAAGTCCTTGGGATGCAGGAGGGCTCCTCTGTGTCCTGACAGCAGGCTGGACTCAAAGCGGGCACGGAAGAGCCTGCAGGAGCCTGGAGCTGGGTCCCGGCGTGAAGGCAGTGCCAGCCCCCCGCGCCCGCCCTCGGGTCCGGCTTGCCTTGCTCCACGCCTGCTCCACGCCTGCTCCACGCCTGCTCCACGCCTGCTCCACGCCTGCTCCACGCCTGCTCCACGCCTGCTCCAGTGGTGGGGCTTGTCTGACAGCAGGGGTGAGACTCCGACGCCCTTTAAGATTGGTAGCATGAGGGGAAGACAGTGATCCGAGGAGGAAGTGTGAATTAGAAAAAGAAACCCTTTTTCTCACTCCCGTAGCTGCAAATAACCTCACCCAGACTCCGTACTTCCAAAACCCTCTAGGCCAAAGTGCTAGGGAAGGAGAGTTTTCTGGAGAGCGCTTTCTTTTTCAGGACGTCGTCATCAAAGAGCTGAATGTGCTGAATACGTGGATTTTCAAACTCCCGCATCTCAGGAAACAGAGTTCTCTTCACTCTTTCACCTCCCTGCCTACAGCCTTCCTCCCACTCACACCCAAAAAGCGGGCAAGATTCTGGGGTGTCCAACGCAGGAAGGCGAGGGCTGTGTGTTTCGTTTCACCAGGGCGGGAGGGACCTAGGGAAAGAAGTGATTGTGGGTGGGGAGGTGGATTGATTGCGGCATCGTCCCCGGCGCTGAGCGGGCTGGCCTGGCCAGTGTCCCCTCCTCCCTCACGTGTGTGCCCCTCCTGGAGCCGTGAGCTGATCAAAAAGGAGGACAGACCGGATAGGGGAGGAACTGTCTCTGCATCAAGGGTGGATGAGTGGCCGCGCGCCCCTGCTGCTGCTGCTGCTGCTGCTGCTGCTGCTGCTGCTGCTGCTGCTGCTGCTGCTGCTGCTGCTGCTGCTAAGTCGCTTCAGTCATGTCCGACCCCATAGACTGTAGCCTACCAGGCTCCTACGTCCATGGGATTCTCCAGGCAAGAACACTGGAGTGGGTTACCATTTCCTTCTCCAATGCATGAAAGTGAAAAGTGAAAGTGAAGTTGCTCAGTCGTGTCCGACTCTTAGGGACCCCATAGACTGTAGCCTACCAGGCTCCTCTGTCCATGGGATTCTCCAGGCAAGAATACTGGTGTGGGTTGCATGCCCTCTGTGAGGGGATCTTCCCAAATCCAGGGATTGAACCCAGGTGTCCTGCATTGCAGGTGGATTCTTTACCATCTGAGCCTGCAGGGAAGCCCAAGAATACTGGAGTCGGTTGCCATGTCCTTCTCCAGTACGCCCTTGCTAGAATCTCCAAACAAGCTCTCAAGCAGTAATGGCAGGGGTGGGGAGGGGTGTGGAACTCAGGACTCTGTTTTTGCAGAGTATTGGGGTGAAAATGAACGCACCCAGGGGAAGCGAAATCAGAGTCAAGGAAAGGCAGAAGCGCGCTGGTTGCTGACGAAGACTGTGCTCATGAACAGAGCCTCTCAGCAGCTGAGACCTTCTCAGGACTCGCCACTTCAGCTGTGGCCCAGCTTTACCTGAGGGCTGCTTACACACACAGAATCCCAGGCCCATCCCAGGCCCACCGAATGAGGATGTGCACTTGAGAAACCCGCTGGGTGATTTGCATCTGCACTTAGCTGCAGAGGCTCTGAACTAGGACACTGACACGGTTCAGGCACCCAGTAAATTAATAAAGAAATAACAGCAGAACCAGAAGTGTTTACTTGTTCGTACTGAACATTCTTTGGCTTTCACAAGAATACTGGAATGGGCTGCCATTTCCTCCTCCAGAAATGCCCTTCAAGGAGATCCAGCCAGTCCATCCTAAAGGAAATCGATCCTGAATACTCATTGGAAGGACTGATGCTGAAGCTGAAACTCCAATACTTTGGCCACCTGATGCAAAGAACTGACTCATTGGAAAAGACCCTACTGGGAAAGCTGGAAGGCGGGAGGAGAAGGGGACAACAGAGGATGAGATGGTTGGATGGCATCACGACTCAATGGACATGAGTTTGAGCAAGCTCCAGGAGACTGTGATGAACAGTGAGGCCTGGCATGCTGCAGTCCACGGGGTTGCAAAGTGTCGGACACAACTTAGTGACTGAACAACAAACCTAATAGTTATATTTTAGCATACACATTTAAATGACTGCGTATAAATAATCAAATGTGAAGATAACATCAAAAGTCTAACGTCTCTGTAAATGTCAGGTCCAGGTCCTCCTGGCCCAGTATGGACCTACAAAGAGTATAACATCACCACCACCTAACAGCTGTTTGGAACTCAGTAACTCCCCAAACATCAGACTCATGTCCTAACTCTGAAAGTGAAATAGTTTCCTTCTAATATAATGACACCATGGTGCAGCAGGACCATCTGTATCCCTGCCCCAGAGAGAATTTTCTGGTGCACCAAGTTATGTTTTTGGCCAGCTGAAACTCAAGTTTAGCTTGATTGGTATCAGAGAAACCCATATGCAGTCTTTGTAAGCAAGAGGAAAATGACCTCGAGGGGTGGCCCGCTGTGGCAGCGCATAAATAAGTTGGCAGATGCATCAGCTATGCATATTAGTCCAGGAGTACAGTTCTTTGGGGACTAGAGTCCAAAGACAAAGACATTTGTGGGTGGCTGGTCAATCTGGAGCATTTCTTCTAATTTTTCTGGATGCGTTTTTGACAGGAGCTTAAGGGCAGTTCAATAAATTAAAATGTATTTACATGGCAATGAAGAATTTTCTTGACATGCAGAGTTATTTAATTACCAAGGTGCTTTGCGTGCTGCTAAAGTTAAGCTGTGTCAGCCTTTCTGGGACAGATCTTTATTTTCAGGGCCATGTGGCTCAGCCAGAAATGATCCCCTGGGTTGGAGCTTGTCATTTATATAAGAAGAGTCTCCTCACTGACCCCCATTTCCATAGACAGCTCTAAACAGATCAGTAATCTCAATGTCAGACATCATGATGAAGTCAGCGCTGCCAAGGCCAAATGTACCCCTTCAGGGATATGGCCTCCATCTCAGAGGAATTGTAAATGAAGTCATACCCCATTTGCAGTCTTCAAAGCATGTCAGGGTTGCTGTCTGTCTGAGTGACATTCAGAGAATTTTCTTGAGGCATCAAGAGGTAAGCATATGATCAAAGTCTGTGTTCATGCTGGCACCATTGAAGCACAGTTGGTAGACACTGACCTCATGTTATCGGGGACAGGGACAATTTTTCTGAAGCTGTTCACCAAACCAGTTCTGTAGAAAAGGGGACTTGAAGTCCAGGCACTCTAAGAAGCAAGGAGTAAGAAAGACAGTCTAAGAAGGACAGTCTAAGAAAGTCAGGCGCTGAAAGCTCTGGGTCCAATCCTCGGTGCTAATCCAGGTTGGCAAGAAGATAGGGTAAAAGACATGTATGCTTCAAGCCTCTTAGACTTCCGGTCAAGCTCAAAGGTGAGTAATTGATTTTGATCAGAGAGGACATTGGCAACATACATTGGCAGTGGTTCAGACCCTCCCTTTAGCTAACACAGATCAAAGAAGCTAATCATCCTGAGTAAAAGTGAGATGGAAAAGCCAAACATCACCCATCATCCTTCTTTGGGTGTAAATCAAAATACGTTCAATACTTAGCTTGCTGTTGTTACAGACAGAATGAGCAGACCCGAGTCATCCATAATCAGACCCAACTAGGCCACGTGGTTGAAGAGGAAGAATTCTGTCTTAGAACCAGGTAAACCAGATCTCACATTTGATTCAACCCTTAAAGGAAATCGGTCCTGGGTGTTCATTGGAAGGACTGATGTTGAAGTTGAAACTCCAATACTTTGGCCACCTGATGTGAAGAGCTGACTCATTTGAAAAGACCCTGAAGCTGGGAAAGATTGAAGGCAGGAGGAGAAGACAACGATAGAGGATGAGATGCTTGGATGGCACCACCGACTCAGTGGACATGAGTATGCATGGACTCTGGGAGTTGGTGATAGACAGGGAGGCCTAGCGTCCTGTGGTCCATGGGGTTGCAAAGAATCAGACACGGCTGATCGGCTGAACCAAACTGAACTTATGAGCTGTAGGTCCTCAGAGAAGTCATTGGACCACCCCAGTTTTCATTCTCCTATTTGACCTGAGAGTTTCACTACTGGAGAACTCTTGGTTCCATTCCAGGGGTAGAATTCTGTTTCATGGATTCCATTTACGGAAACTACAATCTCTTTTCCATCCATTCCTTCTGGAAAGCAAGAGTCCTTGCAGTTGGTTTAAGATTTGCAGCCGAGTCAGCTACCATTCACCTATCTCACGCTCACCCCTCCAGGTCCAGACCTCTTGACTCTGGTGGTGGGATCCGACATCAGCCGCTGTCCCAACACCCCCCGGCCCGCCTGCCGTGGCTACCTGCATAAGAGGACACACTCCGGGTTCATGAAGGGCTGGAGGAAGCGGTGGTTCGTGCTGAAGAATGATGGCTGCCTTCAGTATTACAGACACAAGAAGGTAAACGGAGGGGAAGGCGGAGGGCTGGAGCGCGGAAGAACAGGCAGCTCTGGGGAGTGCGTTGAGTACATTAACAAAGGATTGTCTTGTATGCGTTGACAAAGGATTGTCTTGTCAGGTCCTGCGCATGGTGCAGGATTCTAGAAACAGGGCTCTCTCCTGTGACTTCTAAAGAACTTTTCCTTCTCCAGAGGTTCAGAGGAGTGTAATTTATTTTCTCTGCGGCTGCATAAATCAAGGCTGGCATGAGTTTCTATCTCATTTATTCCTATTTTCAGACGCTCTGTGAAAACTCTCTTATCAAAGTCAAGAAAATAAGAGTGAAACCATATACCTAGTGCCCTAGAGAAATCAAGGCCGACTAAGGCAAAGCACAGCTAACACCCCGCTGGCCCACGTGAACAACGATAGAGGATGAGATGCTTGGATGGCACCACCGACTCAGTGGACATGAGTATGCATGGACTCTGGGAGTTGGTGATAGACAGGGAGGCCTAGCGTCCTGTGGTCCATGGGGTTGCAAAGAATCAGACACGGCTGATCGGCTGAACCAAACTGAACTTATGAGCTGTAGGTCCTCAGAGAAGTCATTGGACCACCCCAGTTTTCATTCTCCTATTTGACCTGAGAGTTTCACTACTGGAGAACTCTTGGTTCCATTCCAGGGGTAGAATTCTGTTTCATGGATTCCATTTACGGAAACTACAATCTCTTTTCCATCCATTCCTTCTGGAAAGCAAGAGTCCTTGCAGTTGGTTTAAGATTTGCAGCCGAGTCAGCTACCATTCACCTATCTCACGCTCACCCCTCCAGGTCCAGACCTCTTGACTCTGGTGGTGGGATCCGACATCAGCCGCTGTCCCAACACCCCCCGGCCCGCCTGCCGTGGCTACCTGCATAAGAGGACACACTCCGGGTTCATGAAGGGCTGGAGGAAGCGGTGGTTCGTGCTGAAGAATGATGGCTGCCTTCAGTATTACAGACACAAGAAGGTAAACGGAGGGGAAGGCGGAGGGCTGGAGCGCGGAAGAACAGGCAGCTCTGGGGAGTGCGTTGAGTACATTAACAAAGGATTGTCTTGTATGCGTTGACAAAGGATTGTCTTGTCAGGTCCTGCGCATGGTGCAGGATTCTAGAAACAGGGCTCTCTCCTGTGACTTCTAAAGAACTTTTCCTTCTCCAGAGGTTCAGAGGAGTGTAATTTATTTTCTCTGCGGCTGCATAAATCAAGGCTGGCATGAGTTTCTATCTCATTTATTCCTATTTTCAGACGCTCTGTGAAAACTCTCTTATCAAAGTCAAGAAAATAAGAGTGAAACCATATACCTAGTGCCCTAGAGAAATCAAGGCCGACTAAGGCAAAGACAGCTAACACCCCGCTGGCCCACGTGTGCGGGCACTGTTTCCTAGGTAACAGGGGCTGGTGCCGACGAGGCTTCTGAAGCAGAGGACCTGAGAATATATTTCATCTCCTCATCTAGGCCCCAGTAGAGCAGCGATTTCTAACCATAGGTGAAGGTTGAACGCTTCTGGGCAATGTTCTCAGAATATGAGCTCTGGTCCTCTTCTCCAGTGTTTCTCCCCCTGTTTCAGCTAAGTCTGAGGTGAGGCCTGGGCCTGCAGGTCTGAGGAAAGGACTTGGGGTGACTTTAGCCCACAGTGTAAACAACCAACCAGCAGGCCGTGTCCTGTGGGCAAAAGGATTTTCTCTGTCCTACGCAATACACCAGCGCTTCACTGCGAGCTCAGTTGGTAGAAAATCTGCCTGCAGTGCAGGAAACCCAGGTTCCATCCCTGGGAGGAGGAGATCCCCTGGACGAGGAAATGGCAACCCACTCCAATATTCTTGCCTGGAGAATCCCACGGACAGAGGAGCCTGGTGGGCTACAGTCCACGGGATCACAAGAGTCAGACACAACTTAGCCACTAAACCACCACCGCCATGCAATCAATATTCCATGCAATTCCCTGGTGGCTCAGTGCAGGGGATGTAGAAAATGCAGGTTGGATCCCTGGGTCGGGAAGATCCTCTAGAGAAGGAAATGGCAACCCACTCCAGTATTGTTGCCTGGGAAATCCCATAGACTGAGGGGCCTGGTGGGCTACCATCCACAGAATCGCAAGAGCTGGACACGACTTAGTGACTAACCAACAGCAACGTGTAATGCGATGCTTAATTTTTTTTTAAATCACATGCAAGCATCATACATTTCAGAGAATCTGCACAGAAATTCCGATGTCCAATTAGAAGTCTCCAGCTGAGCAGCGGCTGCCTCCTCTGGGGAGATAGACAGCTGCCCAGTCCAAGAGAGGGCCCACTGCTTCCTGTATCCTCTGCCCTGCTGGCTTCTCCCCCAAAATTATATTGCCCTAGTTTCTTCATTTAATGGTTTGGGGGGTATTTTATATATTTCAACAAAGACATTAATTCCTCTCTGTAACAAGGAATATCTGTATATCTATCTGTATGCCTAGGCACTCAGTTGTGTCCGACTCTTTGCAACCCCACGGACTGTAGCCCACCAGGCTCCTGTGTCCATGGATTTTCCCAGGCAAGAATACTGGAGTGGATTGCCATTTCCTTCTCCAATATATCTATCTATATGCGTATAAAGAAATCAATACATTTTTAAAAAATAAGGAGTGACTTTGTATGTGGAATCACTGTGAATGCTTCCTGTTTCTAGACTGTGGATCACTTATTTGTGACACAGACCAGGAGGTGTCTGCCTTTCAAGGTGATGTGAGCCAGTCAGCTGCTTTGCAAAAACCCTGTCTCCCTCCAGTGCAGGAAAATAAGATTCTCTGCAATCAGGGTGAGAAGCCTTGCTTTCTGTATTCTGAGTATGAAAGAGGAACAGACCAGAAGGTTCCAACCTGGGTATGCTTCAGAAGCCCCTGAAGAGTTTGCCAAAATACACATTCGAACTATCTCCCGCCCCCTTACCTCCTGAGTGGGGCCCTGGAAACTGTATGTTCTATTGTAAGCAGTCAAGGTCATTCTGAAGGAGCAAAGTTCATTCCCATCTACGGTCACAGAAACAATAATGCAAGCTTGCCAGCTGTTCTTTCATGGAGTAGATGGTTTGTTATCCTGAGAGTGTATGCTTCCCACCTCCCAGTGAGGGTAATTTTTGTTTCCTTTTGTGAGATAGTGACAGTAGGATTAATAGATGCCAGCTTTTCTTTAATGGCCTTCCTCAGCAAAACAAATGCGTAAAGCAACCGTATGTCAAGCATCTCACACTTTTAAGACTCCTAGTTCTTGAGGTTTAGAATGGTTCAATCTAACCAGGGGGCAATCACGGAGCTAGTGGTGCCTGCAGATGTTGTATTTGGCTCGCACCATGTTTTCATAAATTTTTTAATGAAATGCATTCAGGTGAAGCACGTGCTCTCCAATCTGCCATAATCCCTACCCCTGCTCATTTCCTCACGCTGAGCCCAGTCATTTAAATTACTCACTAGGCCCTGTAGGGATATGCGTGTCTGAGTCCTGGGGTAGAATTTATGTGAAAAATTAAAAGGGTGGTGGTAGAGTGGTTAGAATTAAAATAGATTTTTAAAAAAACACTTCTAGTCCTGTTTGGAAAAGAAATATGCATCTTATAGTGAGTTTGGACACAGCTAAGAAAAGAGGAATCTTGAGTAACTGCAGTTGGAAGCATCACCACCACAATAGGTTTAACGCGGAAATGGTAAAATATAAAAATGTGACTTTATTTTGTTTACACAGGGCCAAAGTCAGATCCCTTGCAATGCGACAAATTCCAGAATATATCATGCATAATCTTTAGGGTAGATTGCAGTGACTGAGAAGAGTTAAGGGAGCAACATAAGAACACAGCAGATTAAATTAGCAGAAAATCAACTCAGCTATACAGTATTCATTCATGCAACAAATATTTATTGAGTGCTTTTTAAGAGCCAGGCATTATGCTAAGCACTGGGAATTAAAAAAAAAAAAAAAAACACGTTGCCTGCTCTGTGTGTACTTACAGCTCCTGTTATCACTCCATTTCTGCTTATATCAGTGGAAGAGACTGACATGAGGAAATGGACCCACAAATAAAGATGCAGTTGTGCTTGGTGCAGTAAGAAAAATTATGGGATGGGAGAAGAGAATTGTAGCAGTCTGAATCCAAACAAGAGGTGCAATCATGCAGAGATTTAAAAAGTGAAGCTTCATATAAATATGGCTTCCATGATGTCTCAGACGGTAGAGAATCTGTCTGCAACGAGAAGACCCAAGTTTGATCTTTGGGTTGGGAAGATCCCCTGGAGAAGGGAATGGCAACCCACTCCAGTATCCTGGCCTGGAGAATTCCATGGACGGAGGAGCCTGATAGGCTGTAGTCCGTGGGGTCGCGAAGAGTTGGACACGACTGAGCGACTAACCCGCATGCATCCACAGGCTCAGAGAACTCTGTGCCACCGGAGAGAGTACTCAAGGGAGAGCAGCCCTAGAAAGGGCAGCCCTCTCCGAGGCTCTCCGTGGGAAACGTAGCTGAAGCTCCTGGCTATCAGAGCAGCTCGCCGGTTTGTTGAGACAGAGGTGGTTAGTCTGCAGTCAGAGAGCAAACAGGAGGTAACCCTGTGGAGCCCAAGTCGGGGCGGGCAAAGTGAAGAGGGCGGCTGGTACCCGGGTGAGAAGCCTCTACAGTAGGGAGCACGGAGCACGAGAGCCCTGAGGGGAGGACCGCAGGAGCGGGGCAGGTGAGCAAGCGGAGGGCGGCAGGGACCCGGGTGGGCAGGGGGAGGGTCACGTCACCCGAGAGCCCCAGGGTGACCGGGCACAGCGCGTCCCGGGTGAAGAGCCGAGACCGAGCTTCCCCAGAGGTCCCCGACTCCAACTGCAGACCCACCCTCAGCAGCTGCAAAACGCAGACCCCTTGCCCTTGCAATGTTCCTCTGTCGCCCTCTGCTGAGAAAACAACGCGCTTATTGTTTAAAAAAACACAAACACAAACCTGGGGGAGGAATTGGGCGCATTGTTGCAGAGCAGGTACTCAGGGGTGAATTTGGAGCTGAAAGCCGCAAGTTCACAGCTGACACAAGATTAAAATGGAAGGTTAAGTATACACTAGAAGACACAGGAGTATATAATGAATTCCTTCTTGAGGATGTAACATTTTCGCTTAGGCCTAAGGGCTGAATGAGGGGCTTCCCTCGTAGTTCAGTCGGTAAAGAATCTGCCGGCAATGCGGGAGACGCAGGTTCGATTCCTGGGGGAAGATCCTCTGACGAAAGAAATGGCAACCCACTCCAGTATTCTCACCTGGAGAATACCAAGGACAGAGGAGCCTGGTGGGCTACGGTCCATGGGATCGCAAGAGTCGGACACAATTTAGAGACTAAACCACCAGCCACCATCAAGGGCCAAAATAATGTTAGCAAGAGAAAGCGTTGGGATGAGGGTTCTCGGCACGGGAGAAACATGTAGGAAGTCCTTGAACTGGTGAAAGCTTGACAGGGTTGATGGACTCTGAGAAACCCCGGGTGGCTACACCACGTGCAGGAGCGGGCGTGGCTGAAACACCAGTCACAGCAGTCTTGCCACACCCTGAGCAACAGGGGGCCCTGGGTTCAGTGGTCCTGACCAGGGTGGGCATACGGAAGCTAACTGGGCAGAGCTCGAGAGATATTTAAAAGCTGAAGTCAGAAGGATTTGATGATGGACTAACGCGGCAGGGAAATGGGAAAAAGTGGACAATCAAGGATGACCAAAGTAACTGTTTGGTAACTGTTCGGAAAGGCATCATCTACTGAAAAAGAAGCAGGTTACCAGGGTGTAGCGCAAGGTAAGCCGAGAAGTTCATTTTGGACTACAGTTAGAGTATTGTATATACGTTATATGTAGAGTATAGCAAATATACATACGTATAGTATTTAAAGCCATGGAAATCGATGAGACTGTTAAGGGGGAGAATATAAAGTGAGATGCAAAGAGAATCCTCAAACTCAGAGAGTAGACAGAGTAGGGAGAAGCAGGAAGCGTGGTTGAGAGGGGTGGCCGGAGAGAGAGAAGTGAAACCCAGAGACATACGGTGCCATGGAGCCAAGACACACACACAAAAGTTTCAATAGGGAGGGTGATAGCGTTTCCTGGCATTGCTGAAAGGCCATACCGTGCTGACTATTAGGAAGCCGCCACTGGGTCTGGCATTGTGCAAGTCCTTGGAAACTTTGCCAAGAGAAGTCGGGTATACAGAGTGAGTTAAGAAAGAAACAGTTCATTATGCGAGTTGGAAAAGTGTAAACAGCAGCTGCAGACCCGTGTTTTGAAAATCTGGCCTATGAAAGAGACTAGAGAAACAGTGTGACAAGTGAAGTGTTTAGTCGATTTACAGTTAATTTAATCACTGATATAATTGGGCTTATCTCTACTATTGTTAGTGGGCTTGCCTGGTGGCTCAGAGGTTAAAGCGTCTGCCCCTGATGCGAGAGACCTGGGTTCGATCCCTGGGTCGGGAAGATCCCCGGAGAAGGAAATGGTACCCCACTCCAGTACTCTCGCCTGGAGAATCCCATGGAGGGAGGCGCCTGGGGGCTACAGCCCACGGGGTCGCAGAGAGGCGGACACGACTGGGCGCCTTCCCTCACTGCTATTGTTAATTTTGCTTTCAGTCTCTCTCTATTCTGCTTCTATTCCTCACCTTTCTTGCCTCCTCTCAAAATAGCCCACTTGGAACCTAGAACCTAGAGTGAAGTAAGTCAGAAAGAGAAAGAGAAATGTCGTGTTCTAACACATGTATACGGAATCTAGAAAAATGCTGCTGAAGAATTTGCTTACAGGGCAGCAATGGAAAAACAGGCATAGAGAATAGACTCACAGACATGGGGAGAGGGGAGGAGAGCGTGAGACATATGGAGAGAGTGACCTGGAAACCTACATTACTGTATGTAAAATAGACAGCCAACAGGAATTTGCTGTCTGGCTCAGGAAACTCACACAGGGGCTCTGTGTCAAGTAGAGGGGTGGGGTGGAGAAGGACCTGGGAGGGAGGTTCAGGAGGGAGGGGATATATGTATACCTATGGCTGATTCATGTTGAGGTTTGGCAGAAAACAGCAAAATTCTGTAAAGGAATTATCTTTCGATTAAAAAAAAAAAAATGGCCCTCTTGGGCTTCCCCAGCGGCTCAGTGGTAAAGAATTTGCCTGCAATGCAGGAGACACAGGTTTGAACCCCGGGTCAGGAAGATCCCCTGGAAAGGGGAATGGCAACCCACTCCAGTATACTTGCCTGGAGAATCCCACGGACAGAGGAGCCTGGAGGCTACAGTCCACAGGGTCGCAAAGAGTCAAGTGCAGTGTCTTAGCACACACACGCACGGGATCCCACTTAACCTGGTAGTTGCTAAGTCTTTCACTGTTCTTTTAGCAATTACCCAAAATATTACACCATGCATTGAGACTTTCTAGAGTCAAATGTAGATTAGTACCTAAACTTTATGGACATCACAGCATCTGATTTAACCACGTCTTAAGTAATATGTTTGTGTTGTCTTATGCTTAAATTCTGTACAGATTGTAAATCCACTGAGATATTACTTGTATCATGTCATACAATCAATATTCTACTCCTCAGTGTAAGTTGCTTCTTTGTGCTTTATTCCACGTATATTCTCCTGAAATTCTTCTGTCTAGTTTAATAGCAAATAATCTCCAAAAGGTCTTACTTTCTGCAATTAGTTTTCTAGTTCTAGTGCCCATTTAATGATTTGTTTATAGTTTCCTGTTCATGCTGAGATGTTTAAACCTGCGTTTCATATTTTGACATATTAATCATAGTCGTGCTGCAGTCCACCCTTTATCAGGAT
The DNA here is from genome assembly GCA_006408675.1 of Madoqua kirkii. Classification (NCBI taxonomy): domain Eukaryota; kingdom Metazoa; phylum Chordata; class Mammalia; order Artiodactyla; family Bovidae; genus Madoqua; species Madoqua kirkii. The sequence continues at coordinate 46,873 of SJYC01119638.1, forward strand.
CCCCTGTTTCCATCATCTGCCGTTTCTGCAACTTTGTCTCAGAATTTTAAGCAACCTTCAGACATTGTGAAGGGTGGTCTTTTTGTCACTCGTTCTGATTCCCGAGATTGGTCTTCATGATTCTAACCCAGAACCTGATTTATCAGGATCTCCTCCTGGATGGGTCTGAACTCCACGAGCATGTTGAAGTCTCTGCTCAGTGTCTTCGCCCCTTCAGACAGATGTGACCCAGTGCTGGGCTCATCTTCTGCTGGATTTTAGCCCCATTATTCTTCACTACCTTATAGGCTCTCTGATGTTTTCAAAGAGGCATTTATACACACTCCATCTTTCCTAAGTTTCTTAGTGGGTCCTAATGAACCAGGCTGACCTTAAAAAAAAGGGACAATTCCTGCCTCCTTTGTCAAAGATAAGGTGGTACCATTTCACACCAGTCAGAATGGCTGCAATCCAAAAGTCTACAAGCAATAAATGCTGGAGAGGGTGTGGAGAAAAGGGAACCCTCTTACACTGTTGGTGGGAATGCAAACTAGTACAGCCACTGTGGAGAACAGTGTGGAGATTCCTTAAAAAACTGGAAATAGAACTGCAATCCCACTGCTGGGCATACACACCAAGGAAACCAGAATTGAAAGAGACACGTGAACCCCAATGTTCACTGAGGCACTGTGTATAATAGCCAGGACATGGAAGCAACCTAGATGTCCATCAGCAGACGAATGGATAAGAAAGCTGTGGTACATATACACAATGGAGTATTACTCAGCCATTAAAAAGAATACATTTAAATCAGTTCTAATGAGGTGGATGAAACTGGAGCCGATTATACAGAGTGAAGTAAGCCAGAAGAAAAACACCAATACAGTATACTGACACATATATATGGAATTTAGAAAGATGGTAATGATAACCCTGTGAGACTGCAAAGAGGACACAGATGTATAGAATGGACTTTTGGACTCTGAGGGAGAGAGGAGGGTGGGATGATTTGGGAGAATGGCATTGAAACATGTATACTATCAGTAAGAAATGAATCGCCAGTCTATGTTCAATACAGGATACAGGATGCTTGGGGCTGGTGCACGGGGATGATCCAGAGAGATGATATGGGGAGGGAGGTGGGAGGGGGATTCAGGATTGGGAACTCATGTACACTCGTGGCAGATTCATGTCAGTGTATGGCAAAACCAATACAGTATTGTAAAATAAAATAAAGTAAAAATAAAAATTTTTTTAAAAGGGACAATTCCAGTGACAGCTGTAAACGAAGGAGATGTGAAGGGAGAATTGTTTTGTTATTCTTTTTTAAATTCTAAGATACCAGTTTAAGTGTGAATGAGTCTGAAAATAGAGTCAAGCAAGGAGAAAAAGGCTGGAGATACAGAAAAAGAGGAATAACTGGTGGATCCATTGACCTTATATGCCATCTACCCTAAAAGCTGGGTATATATAGCTCTTCGGTACCAACAAAGGAAAATGAACTTTATGAAGGATAAGACAGAATGCTCAACTCGATTTTTAAGAGAAAGGGAACATTCTCTGTCCATCAGAGCAGAACAAGCCAATTTTTGTTCTGTTCTGTGACCCTACGTCTGCAAGAATCCACACGTGGGTGTGTGTGGGGGAAGGGGGCCTGGAGGATGCTGGACACACTGGGCCCCACAGATCTCAAAGAAGAAGGCAGCTGTGCTTTAAATACTTGCCTGTACTTCAGGAATTCTGATTGTCACGGCCATTTACGTTGCTGTGTTGGAGGAAGACTCCAAGGGACTGAGCAGCACAGGGCAGTATGAGAGACTTCATTCTGAACAAAGTGTAAACCTTGGAGCATGAAATAAGATCAGTTATTTCAGCCATGTGTCTTGAATTCTTCTGCAAATGTGAGCTGCTAATGTTTGATTTCCTCGTATGAAAAGAAAGCAGATAATACTCCCTTCCAAAATTGCCACAATGTTCACAGTGCACTCGCAAAGGCTGTTAAGCCTTAACCCTAAGTGCAGGCAAGGTGAAGCAGACTGAGTTCAGGCTTTGAAGGTCAGTCGGCTCTACAGCACCCAATGTTGTAAGAACTGTATACTATGATTTTCATAGTATACTAAGGTGAAGTCGCTCAGTCGTGTCCTACTCTTTGTGACCCCGTGGACTGTAGCCTACCAGGCTCTGTCCATGGGATTCTCCAGGCAAGAATACTGGAGTGGGTTGCCATTTCCTTCTCCAGGGGATCTTCCCGACCCAGGGATCGAACAGCAGGCTTCCCTGGTGGCTCAGAGGTTAAAGCGGCTACCTCCAATGCGGGAGACCCAGGTTCGATCCCTGGGTCGGGAAAATCCCCAGTGGTAACCCACTCCAGTATTCTTGCCTGGAAAATCCCATGGACAGAGAAGCCTGGTAGGCTACAGTCCATTGGGGTCACAAAGAGTCGGACACGACTGAGTGACTTCATAGTATACTAAAGTATACTAAAGATTATCAGAATAAGTAAAATAATTGCCCTAGAATTGTCTCAAGACAAGTCCAAGTCCTTTGGACTACAACAAGATCCAGCCAGTCCATTGTATCCTGGGTGTTCATTGGAAGAACTGATGTTGAAGCTGAAACTCCAATACTTTAGCCACCTGATGTGAAGAGCTGACTCACTGGAAAAGACCCTGATTCTGGGAAAGATTGAGGGCAGGAGGAGAAGGGGACGACAGGGGATGAGATGGTTGGATGGCATCACCGACACGATGGACATGGGTTTGGGTGGACTCCAGGAGTTGGTGATGAACAGGGAGGCCTGGCGTGCTGCAATTCATGGGGTCGGAAAGAGTTGGACACGGCTGAGCGACTGAACTGAACTGAACTGTCTCAAGATGCAGAAGAAAACCAGCTCCAGGGAATGGGCGTGAGTGGACCACAGGAGTAAACAATACAGTTGGCTTCTGATGACACTGTATGCTCTTGCTTGTTAGCACGATGGTTCTGTGGGTGTGGCTCTCCAGGTGACCCTGTGGAGGGGGTGGGACGCTGGAGCTCTGAGGAGAGATCAGACCAAGAGTTTCAGTTATGCTCTTTATGAAACCATGTGCATGTGGAGTTGGCACTATATGTCGAGTTCCCCCAGGAAGACTGTCAATTCCAAGAGAAGGGAGCTGAGGCCACAGCCGTGGGAACAAGGGCAGAGCCGCTCAGAAGTCTGGCACAGGGAGGAGGGTCTGGCCTCAGAGGCCAAACACAAACAGCCAGTGGGACCGAAAGGAAACCAAAAGGAGTTTTATGTTTGCAGAGGCCAGACAAAAGCGTGTTTCAAGATGCTGGGAGTAGCCCATGGAGCTGGCGCAGCTGTGAAGTGAGTGCCTGCTAGACACAGGCCCCTTAGAGGGAGGCTGGGTCTCCCTTGCCAGTACAGGCCTTGCTTCATCTTTAAACTCACTTTTTCCCAGCCTAAAGGCAAGCTTGTCCATAATATCCTGAGGGAGGCAGGGAAGGCTCTCTTGAACGTGCATTGCTCTGATGAACTTTCTATCTCTCACCTCCTTTTCTAAGGCAAATTCTTGGCAAGAACTGTCTGGCACCACATTGCTTCATCCACTTTCCTAACCCACTGCAGTCAGGGGTCTGCCTCTGCTACACGCGTACAGACTGAAATTAGGATCATGCCTAGGTAATCCAGGAAAAGAGAACAAGATGAGAAGAGCAGTCGGCTACCAACATTTAACGGCACGTGATAATGTCTACCTCATAAGACTCATGTGGATTAACTTAAGTATGTGTGTGAAGTCGCTCAGTCGTGTCCAACTCTTTGTGATCCCGTGGACTGTAGCCCACCAGGCTCCTCGGTCCATTTCCTTCTCCAGGAGATCTTCCCGACTCAGGGATTGAACCCAGGTCTCCTGCATCGAAGGCAGATGCTTTAAACTCTGAGCCAATATGTAAACCAACAATTACAGGATCCGGTGCAGAATGTCAGCCACTAGGTTTCCTCCCCTTTACCCATGTTACCTTCACCTGAGTAATTTGCCTGTGGTCATGTAGCTGATAAGTGAGTATAGATGCAAACTCATGTCTTCTTGGCCCAAAAGGATATTTCCATCTTTCCACGTCTCCAGACTTCCTTCCTAGGGCTTTAGTCCCCAGTTTGGTGCCTCCCTGCAAACTACCTGAAAGAGAGAGGTGAACATAAGGAATATTAACTAAGATTTGTGTCATTTGCTGATTTCACAGGAATGGAAAAAATGAATACCTCATCAGTGGAAAAATACTCGTGGCATTCAAAAGGCAGGGGATGAGTCAATATGTGCAATCAATATAATAGAGGATTTCCAAGTTTCCAATAAAATCTGGACCAAGTTCAGCTCGAGGTTTCAATATTGCATCTCGTTGGAACCTTACTTTGTAATTTAAGAGTTTCCCCAGCAGGTGGCGCAGCTTACTCACAAATGGTTTCTCAGCGCCCACCTGGGACCATAGTTGACAAAATTCTTGTGAATGCTTGCAGGAAAAGACTGAGAACTAATTTAGACCACTTCCTCCTTTTCCCAAGTATGAAAATGAGGATTAAAGATTATATAATTTATAAGAGAAAACCCTGCATTTAAAACAGGTTGTTGATATTTACCTGGAATCCACCTCTTTATACAGGCTACCAGCCTCAAACACTGGGTGGTATCCACTAAGAAGGCCATGCAAAGATAAAGCAGCTAGCTCTGGGTTAGGAGAAGCGTCAGATACATAGGGAGAGTTGTCTGCCATGAGATGACCATTTTCTTAAGATGATATTCTGTTGGGGCTATTTATCCAGTATTAAGTCTCAATTTTAAAAAGGACATTTA
>SJYC01119639.1:0-47664 GCA_006408675.1 Madoqua kirkii
ATCCCAAAGAGTTGGACACGACTGAGCGACTTCACCTTCATTTTCTTTCACTTTCTACACCTTAAGAGCACCGAGTTCTCACCTCATCCTGTTCTAGGGACACAGTGGGAAGAAAGTTCGTTTAGTGAGATGTGGGCTGGGGGGCTGCGACTTCAGATCCTGCCGCACAGCAGTGAGGACCCGGTGAGCGCATGGGGGCGGTGAAGAGCGCCGGCCTGCGAATCACGTCCACTGGCATCTTTACATTTGATTCAGAAAACCATGGCCGAAAGAGCAAGGGTAACTTTGGACTTCCTAACCCACCTCTCCCGAGTCCGCTTCATTTTCCAACTCATCCCTGCACAGACAAGCAAACCTCGGTGGAAGTAAAGAAGCAGAAGGAGTAGGATTTTGTGGTTGCCCGATTTCGACCAGTACACTTGATGCTTGGTCTCTAGCTTTAATCACCACAGAGTGTGCAGGGGAGGCACCTGAGTGTCTCCCAGACTTTTCTAGCAGGCCATCATGCCGGCGGCGGCAGCAGCTGCAGCACCTACAGCAGCGGAGCCTCTTGCTGAAAGACGGTTGACGCTCTTCAACAGTTTCAACCAAAATGTCAGAGGCTTCATCAGGATGCATTACGTTTCCTTGGCTTACACTTATCTCTTTGTTTCAGTACAATGTCTGCTGAAATCACAAAAGGAGAATCAGCCAGAGTATGTGCATTTGATCTTCATGGGCTTTCTTGGGGCACAAGTTTAAGAATGGACAGTTAAGACAAATGATCCAGGAAGGACACGTGTGTTAGTTGCTCAGTCGTGTCTGACTCTTTACAACCCTGTGGACCGTAGGGCTCCTCTGTCCGTGGAATTCTCCAGGCAAGAATAGCGGAGTGGGTTGCCATTCTGTTCTGCAGGGGCCCTTCCCAGCCCAGGGATCGAACCATGGTCTCCTGCAATGCAGGCACAAGTTTAAGAATGGGCAATTCAGGCAAATTATTCATGAAGTCACATGCCGAGTGCATCTTTCCTTTTGGGATGTACTTATCATCATTTCCATGGAGGGTATTTGTTTGCAGACCTGTCCTTTCACCTCAGAACTAAGATAGTGTTTCCTTTTCAACTGAGTCATCTTTGTCAATACTGCATAGTCACACAGGTCTGCCACCTCCTGTTTTGTTAGGCCAAACAGGATGACAAAGCAAAGCAGGAGAGTGTCCCCAAGTCTCTTTGTACTCACTGCCATTGTGTGTGATGGTCAGATGTGTTTGTTATATTGCAAGGAATTACCATAGTGAATGAGATGCATAAAATTCTACCCAAGAAATTCTAAAACAAAGAGCTTGTAAATGGAGTGCCTGCTCTAGCGATGAAAAATGTGTTCCAGAAGCACAGAAGGAACATTTGCAACTTGAAACTTTTCATCAAAAATTGAGAGAACTCAAGGTCAGTTTAATATTAATTCTCTCCCAGCTCTTTCATCTAAGAGATATCAACTTGCATTTGAATCTGGTAAAGAGATATGAATATAGGTCAGTTTAGCCTTCAAAGGACAAATTTCTTGAGAAATATCCTGTATGCATCTATTTAGTTTTGAGTATCATTAGGTTATCGTAAAGTGAAAATGACCAAAGCTTGCCTTTTTCGTAGAAAGGGAAATTTGTTTCTGGTAAGTCGAAATTGCTTTTGAATAATTTATAGGGAACAGAGAATTCATCAGGTCTGATATCAGCAGCCATGAGATTGCCTTATTCTATAATGGGTGTGATGGAAGCTGGAAAGCTGGAGTTGGTTAGCCTGAGAATTCCTATCTGGAACTTCATACAGGTTAAAGGCAGGCAACATCTAAGAAATGCAAAGCTGGAGCCAAAACTATGTAAAAAGGAACCTTTGAAAAAAATAGCCTTACTGTGAATGATACTCTCTAGACCCCCCACCCTCCGACCTGATGCTGATATTGATTCTACCATAGTTGACAGTAAGTAAGCAAAACCTCATCTCTTATCACCATCCTCCCCTCTTTTTCACTGTTGGGGAGATGGTAACAGGGACATGATAAAGTAGTAAAGCCAAATAAAGTGAAAACAGATTGCTCTAAATAAAGTGAGATAAGACCTTCAATTGATAACCATTCATTTCAGTTCAGTCACTCAGTCGTGTCTGACTCTTTGTGACCCCATGGACTGCACGCCAGGCCTCCCTGTCCCTCACCAACTCCCGGAGTTTACCCAAACCCAAGTCCATTGAGTCAGTGATGCCATCCAGCCATCTCATCCTCTGTCGACCCCTTCTCCTCCTGCCTTCAATCTTTCCCAGCATCAGGGTCTTTTCCAATGAATCAGCTCTTCCCATCAGGTGGCCAAAGTATTGGACTTTCAACTTCAACATCAGTCCTTTCAGTGAATATTCAGGAGTGATTTCCCTTAGGATGGACTGGTTGGATCTCCTTGCAGCCCAAGGGACTCTCAAGAGTCTTATCCAACACCACAGTTCAAAACCATCAATTCTCTGTGCTCAGCTTTCCTTATAGTCCAACTCTCACATCCATACATGACTGCTAGAAAAACCATAGCTTTGACTAGATGGACCTTTGCTGGCAAAGTAACATCTCTGCTTTTCAATATACTGTCTAGGTTGGTCATAACTTTCCTTCCGAGGAGTAAGCATCTTTTAATTTCATGGCTGCAATCGCCATCTGCAGTGATTTTTGAAGTCTGTCACTTCCATTGTTTCCCCATCTATTTCCCATGAAGTGATAGGACTGGATGCCATGATCTTAGTTTTCTGAATGTTGAGTTTTAAGCCACCTTTTTACTCTCCTTTTTCACTTTCATCAAGAGGCTCTTTAGTTCCTCTTCACTTTCTGCCATAAGGGTGGTGTCATCTGCATATCTGAGGCTATTGATGTTTCTCCCAGCAATCTTGATTCCAGCTTGTGCTTCATCCAGCTCAGCATTTTGCATGATGTACTCTGCATATAATTTAAATAAGCAAGGTGACAATATACAGCCTTGATGTACTCCTTTCCCAATTTGGAATCAGTCTGTTGTTCCATGTGCAGTGCTAACTGTTGCTCAGGAGGCAGGTAAGGTGGTCTGGTATTCCCATCTCTTGAATAATTTTTCAGTTTATTGTGATCCACACAGCCAAAGGCTTTGGCATCGTCAATAAAGCAGAAACAGATGTTTTTCTGGAATTCTTTCTTTTTCAATGATGCAACAGATTTTGGCAATTTGATCTCTGGTTCCTCTGACTTTTCTGAATCCAGCTTGAATATCTGGGAGTTCACGGTTCATGTACTGTTGATAACTGATCAATTCCCTATTTCTTACACTGAGATATTAGAAGTCTTTCTCTCACTCCTTTAGACCTGCTGCTAAATAAATTTTAAATCATAAATTTTAAAATCTATGATCTTGGACTTCCCCAATATCACATGTTTAATCTTGTTCTTTAATTTTAGATGATCTTATTAATTATCTTTTTGTGTGCAAAGGGTACAGATAATCATTCGTCTAGATACCAAGTTGAGTAACACTAAGTTCCTAATCTTATAATGGGTGGTGATTGAACTTAAGCTTTTAGCATGACTAAGATTTCTGCACATATAATGTGGGAAAGAAACTGTGAGATAGAAGCAACTGCCTGAGAAAAGGCTATACAGGGATATACTGAGATCCAACCAAGGAACCATAGTGGGGTTGACTGCAATTTGACTGCATTTGGGATAAACGGAGAAGACTAATGGAGACTTAGACTGTAAAGACAAACCAAAGCCGATACCAACAAACCTTAAATTCACAGTAAAGAGCTATACCCCACGTGAGCAGCAATGAAAAGCCACTGAATGGCTTTGAACCCCAGAAGCATAACTGAACAATGAGTGAGGCCATTCCTCAGGACTGTGGAGAGGGGCCAGCAGACGATTGTAGGGTGAGCCAGGAAGCTTTGCACAGAGAAAGGCAAGAGACGGGAGGCTGCATTCGGCTGATGGCACTGAGAATCAGAGAAAGAAAATGGATCTCAAAAATATTTTGCTATTCCAGACTGTTACCCCTCTCTGTATTCACCAGTGTTACAGCCTCTGTCCCACTGGAGACACCCTCCTTGGCAGTTCCTTGACCAACCTCTCCAGCCCTTAGCTATGGAAGTTCTTAACTTGGAGCTCAAGGACTCCCAAGAATATAATGTTAAAAGCTTCTTGAACTTGGATGGAAAAAATGTTACATCTTTATGTTCACTAACTATTTCACTATTTTTTCTCCAACTGAAACTTAAATGTTTCCTCAGTTATAGAATAGGGAACAAACCACCATAAACTTGGCTAGTCTGTCAACTTTTTAGTTCTGTCAACTTTTTAATGACAGAAATTACAGATACTTTGTGTTAGTTATGGTTCATATAGTAATATATACCTTGTATTCATCACTATTTCAAAATTAGGTAGCAGTTAGTTCCATTACCAGATTCTATTGTTTAATATGTTCTTTTAAAAAGCAGATGCTATCATATCATATATTCTTGTTTAATATTTTGATCATGGTATTTCAGTGTAATTAGTTTCCTCTGTAATCCTAAATGTTTTGATTATGCACATAAAAATGTTATTCTAAAAAAAAAAAATACACAAGCTTATCTGGACTGCCAAATATAAAAAAGCTTTGCAGAGATCCAGGTCATCATTTGAGGTCCCAGCCTGACCCGGTTTCCTGACCATCTTCAAGGTCTTGCTCTGTGCCCCTGAGAGAAACATTCCATCTCTCACGCCTTCTAATCGTAGCCGTGCCTTTGTTCAGCACCTGCAGACGAGGGAAGGAAGGATGTCCCCTTACCTGCCACCTCATAGCTGGCTTCAGTTCTTGCCCCCTACCACCATTCTATTTTCAGTTTTTCTTCTATTTTATGAACCTTCTTTTATGTACCTTCAGAATGCCACTGCTTTCATAACTAAGCATAATCTGTCTCCATTTTGTCCTATTTTTCTCCCTGGAAAATTCTTTCTACACTGAATAGCATGCTGCACTCTGCCAGATCTAGGCAGCTCACTGTTGCTGCCACCCAGAAGCCAGTGGCTTTTCAAAGGGAGTGCCAAGCTTCCATTGGTTCACTTCTTAAGGGAGAGCAGGAGAGGAGTTTCCTGCTGGGAAATAAACGCTGTGAGAGGCCCCTCGACAAGCCTGCGGACCATACAGCGGACCATACAGCGATGTGGGGAGGGCAGGGAGGAAATTGGTAACTAACAAAGGAATGGAGAAGGGGAGCTTTCAGGGGTCAGGGAGTGCACCGAACGTGAATTTTGTCTGGGATTGAACCTGACTGCTCCCACTGAATGATCTTGTATGTTGGGAGTCTTGGCACATGTGCATAAATTGATAACCTCTGCTGTGTAACTTCTCAAGGGCACAGGCCTAGGCCACACAACAGAAATGAAACCACAGTAAATACTGTCTTTGATGACACTGTGATCAAACTAGAATAACTTGAACAGATTTAGTTTGTATAAAAAGTTTCAATTTACCTCATTTCCTGTGACTGAGAGATGGCTCTGGTGATGGAAAATACCACAAGTTCTGGAGAATTTTGTGGGTCTTTTAGTATGGTTTTGTTTGGTTGGGTCTTTTTCTCCTTTGATATACATACCAAATGACTAAGGAAAACAATTTGGTGGAAAATTATACACAGAATTTTCATCAGTATTCTCTCCCAATTTGCAAGTAAATACTGAGATTTCAGCGGTTGTTTGGAAACTGAATAAAAATCAAGAAAGACAGGAATAGTAAGTTTGACCAAGATTGGACCTACACATGCAAAGATGTCCAATATCACAAAATGCAGGTTTAGAATTAAAATGACTTTTATAATGTGGAGAAGCAGTTGGTGGGTGGGAACTAGCATGTACTGAGGGAAGAGGAACCAAGTGCCTGTTTGTGTGAAACTGAAAATGTCAGGGGGTTAGAGCGGGCCTTACGTATCCAGAAAGCAAAACTGAAATGGAGAAGGCCAAAGTGCCCCTCCCTGGCCACGGGAAGTCTTTGTTTTAGTAAGGATAGCATCAGGGTCACCTTCCTGAGCCCTAGGCCCAGGGAGACATGGCTAAAGAGGATAACTATCACAGGGAAGAAAGGAATTTTTTAAAAGTACAAAGGACCTGCCACGTTACACGGAAAAAAGATGATGGTGGGAATTAGGGTATGCAGGCTAGTACTGCTCTGAGGTGGTATTCAGAGCCCATGGTTTGTGGGATCTCAGTTCCCTGGCGGGCTGAACCCAACCTTGGCAACAAAGGCCCAGAATCCCAACCACTAGGCCATCAGGGAACCCCCTTAAAGGACAATGTATTAAGCTGTTCATAAGTAAATTTTTTTTTTTTTTTTGAGAAGGCAATGGCAACCCACTCCAGTACTCTTGCCTGGAAAATTCCATGGACAGGGGAGCCTGGTAGGCTGCAGTCCATGGGGTCGCTAGGAGTCGGACACGACCGACTGACTTCACTTTCACTTTTCGCTTTTAGAGAAGGAAGTGGCAACCCACTCCAGTGTTCTTGCCTTGAGAATCCCAGGGATGGCGGAGCCTGGTGGGCTGCCGTTTCCAGGGTCGCACAGAGTCAGACATGACTGAAGCGACTTAGCAGCAGCAGCAGCAGCAAGTAAATTTTTTTCTAATTTAATGCTTTACCCTTTCTTCTGCATTTACATCCCTTCTAATTTTCTAGTATTAAGTTGCCTTTCACTTTTTAAAATACAAATAATAAATGGAAGATTTTTCCTAAACACTCCTCTTTGGGAAATATTTTTTTTTAAGAAGTGAAAAATCTATCCAATCTCCCTAATTTATTTTAATTTCCTACTCTGAATAGTTCGTTCAAATTAGTGATCCATGAATTTGTTTATTACATAAACCTTTCAGAAAAATTTTAACACACATCTTCAGTATATGGGATCTTTTTCATAAACCACATTCATATGCTGCTCTGATAATGTACTCATATTATTAAACTTACACAAAAATATATATTTAAAAGATGAAAAATAAACAGTAAAATTTATTTTACTTGTTAAAAATTCAAAGACCCATTATGTTTCTCTCATCTTAAAATATTGAGGCCACCTTATTTAATATACCTTTTTTTTTAAGTTGTGGGTTAATAGTTGGTAAGACAGGAATTTGAAGGCCTAGCTCAGAATTCTGTTTATTTTCATTCATAATTTTAGTCACTGTCATAAAAGATAACTTTTTGTACACTTTACAAAGATAGAAGAGATCCAAATGGAACAAGTGCCTTACTATCTGCACTTCCTAAATCATGGTGCTCATCTTTCAACCCCATCCACCAATTATGCAAAAAAGTTTTCCTTTAAATTTGGCTAGTAAATTTCCATCTTCCATGGTGTCAGTCACTCATCCATGCAAACTAACTAGGCAGTATTGCTTTTTACTATTTTTAACAAATGAATGCATAACATCTTATTTGGAAGATTTTTAAATTCCAACTTCTTTAAATATGGAGATATGAGTTTTTACAGGTGAAACCCGCTGTTTATGGCAACTAAATCATTAATGAGAGAAACATTCCTAAAATGCTTTTTCCGTAACATGAGTGTCTTTCAAAAGCATTTCCTTTCTCATCCATTATTAAAAAGTGACCTTTACCTTGAAGGGGCAAGCTAAGTTTGCTTATTATTTCAAATATCTGCTAGATAACACTCTACTGGTAGCTACTTGTCATCACAAGAAAGGTCAGCAAACCTGGCAAGTGAGGGGGTCTGGGGTCTTTATTTTAATAAGGGAGACAATGTACAATTAATCTTAAATTTGACATGTTACCTTTCTGTAACATAACCAACAAACCTCTGTGTTGCACAGAAGATTTTTAAGATCACTGGCCCACAGCATTAGAAAATATTGTAGGAGTTTTTCCATCAGAAGGTGATACAGTTTCTGAATCCTCACACTACTGTGTGCTGAAAGTGCACACACAGCTGTGGTGTGCACCAATGCCTCTGAGCATGGAACTCACACTCTCCCCTGGGGAAGTGGAGTCTGGGTGGAGGTTCCTCACCTCTAAGCACCTGAACTAGAGGCTACATGATGATTCCAGACCAGCTATGTATTCAACATTCATAAACCTTAGTTTATTGTATGTTTAGCTAAAGGTCTAAAAATAGACCTTCTATTATATCCTTCTTGCATCTCAATCTCTGAGCTGTACATACCATAGAGACCAAGGTCTTAATCGACTTGTATAATGTGTTTCTCTGTTTTTCTAATTGACTGTGAAAGGCCAGTAGTTTAAATGGCAAAATGTATTATTCAACATTTCAGTTGTCTTTCTGAACATAGTGGGCTATTATACACCATATGTGGATGCGTGCAAAGTTGCATCAGTGGTGTTCGACTCTTTGCAACCCTATACACAGGGTGGGGTCCACAAATTCTTGAAATTTTCCAAGAACAAATTAAAAGTGAAAAAGACATAAAGCCTAGAAAGTAACTAACGATAAATTAAAATAGAGAATTTATTTTTAAGGAATATTATTAAAAATAAATTCTGAAGACAAATAACTTTTCTCTACAGGTCTTTTCTAAAATATTAAACTGCCTGAGATGTAAGGAACTCTATATCACAGCATGGAGTTGGAGCTAGACTTTCCTGCTGGTCCATGAACACACAGCCCTGGGGCTCTTATTTCTGAGTTTTCACAAGAGGCACTTCGGCACAGCCCTTTCTGGTTCACTAAGAATGTCATTCTCCCTACAATTAAAAGATGTATTTGATTTCTATCAATACCACAGCAATCGTGTTATCTTATGATCCTTACTCAAAAAGCTCAACCAACTGAAGTTAAATGCAAACAAAAATGTAACTGAAGATTCCTGAGACTTATAAATAGTCTGACACAAGTACCCAAGGAATAAAATACTGAAAACACTAGTTTTTGACAATTTGTTTTTAGTTGTTTTTCACAAAATTGACATATGAAATTAGGAGACTATAACAAAGAGCTATAAAAGCAAAGCAAATTAAATTACCATTGTTGGGCCATATAAAATTACCAGGAAATAACAAGTTGCCAGAATTTTTTTAATGTTTATATATTTGCAAAGATACCTATTCTAATAGTTTGTGTTGATTAAACAACTAACATACACATAATATATTGATTGTTAAATGGTCCAATGTAAACAATACAGTCCATTCTTCGTAGGCTCAGTCCTTCTGTTCTGTGACGTCACTGCAAGCACTGAATTAGTGAATACTAGAAGGAAGTCACACGGCTAGGTTCCACAAGGCCTCTGGTCATGTTTTCATCAAGCATTCAATACATAACCTGGTTTTATGTGGGTTTCTGTTTAAATATTTTTATTTAATACATATTATTGATTCATTAATATTGAATTCACAGCCTACAGCCCTATAGCTTATGCTTGAAAGAAACTTAACTAATACAGACACAAGCATGCCTCAGAGATATTATAGATTTGTTTCCCAACTACTACAATAAAGTGAGCATCCTAACAGAGTGAATCACAATAATTTTTTTGGTATTTCAGGGCATATAAAAGTTATATTTACATTTTCATGTAGTCTATTAAGTGTGCAATCATTAGACATAGCATCGTGTCTAAAACATATACATACCTTAGTTAAATTACTTGTATTGCTAAAAATTGCTAAACATCTTCCAAACCTTTACTGAGTTATAATCTTTTCGCTGGTGAAGGGTTTTCCCTGTATGTTGATGGCTGCTAATTGATTGGGGTGGTGATTCCTGAAGGTTGGAGTGGCTCTGGCAATTTCTTAAAATAAGACAACAATGAAGTTTTCCATATCAACTGACTGTTTCTTTCATGAATGATTTCTCTGTAGCATGCAATGCTGTTTAACAGTATTTTACCCACAGTAAAACGCCTTTCAAAATTGGAGTCAATTACCTCAGACTCTGCCACTACTTTACCAATTAAGTTTGTGTAACATTCTAAATCCTTTGCTGTTTCAACAGTCTTGACCAGTGGCAGAGTCCATCTCAAGAAACCTTTTCTTAGCCCATTCATAAGAAGCAACTCCACATCAGTGAAAGTTTTATCATGAGAGTGCAGCATTCAGTCACATCTTCAAGCTCCACTTCTAATTCTAATGTTTCTGTGGCTGTTATTTCCACCACCTCTGCAGTTACTTCCTCTACTGGAGTCTTGACCCCCTCAAAGTCATCTATGAGGGCTGGAATCAACTTTTTCTAAGCTTCTGCTAATGATATTTTAAACTCATCCCGTGAATCATAAGTGCTTTTAATGGGATTTAGAACAGTGAATCCTTTCTAGAAGACTTTCAATTGACTTTACCCAGATCCATCAGAGATATTATCTTTGCCAGGTAGAGACTTATGAAGTGTATTTCTTAAATAATAAGACTTGAAAGTCTAGATTATTCTTTGATTCATGGGCTGAAGAATGGATGTTGTGTTAGCAGGCATAAAAATAACACAAATCTCATCATACATCTCCATCAGCACTCTGGCATAACCAGGCGCATTGTGAGTTCAGTTCAGTTCATTTCAGTCGCTCAGTTGTATCCAACTCTTTGTGACCCAATGAACCGCAGCATGCCAGGCCTCCCTGTCCATCACCACCTCCCAGAGTCCACCGGCATCATCCATGAGCAGTAAATATTCGGAAAGGAATCTTTCTTTCTGAGTAAGAGATCTCGATAGTGGGCTTAAAATATTAAACATATTGTGTTGTCAACAGATACACTGTCATCCAGGCTTTGTTATTCCACTGATAGCACACAGACTGAGTAGATTCAGCAAAATCCTTAAGGGCTGTAGGATTTTCAGAACAATCAATGAGTACTGACTTCACGTCACCAGCTTCACTAGCCCCTAGCACATCAGTTTGTTTTCTGAACCTTTCTAGCTATGAAAGTCCTAGATACATCTCCTGCCAATAGATGGCTGTTTCATCTACAATGAAAATCTGGTTCTTAGTGTGCATTCTTTCATGCTCAACTGTTTTAGTTTTGTCCAACTCTTTGCAACCCTATGGACTGTAGCCCTCCAGGCTCCTCTGTCCATGAGATTCTCCAGGCAAGAACACTAGAGTGGGTTGCCATGCCCTTCCCTGGAGGATCTTTCAAACCCAGGGGTTGAACCTGGGTCTCCTGCATCTTCTGCATTACAAGTGGATTCTTCACCCATTGAGCCATCTGGGAAGCCCCTCTTTAATGATCTTAGGTAGATATTCTAGATGACTTGTTGCAACTTCTACATCACCACTGATTACTTTACCTTACACTTTTTGTTTTGGAGATGGCTTCTTTCCTTCAACCTCATGAACCCAACCAATGAACTGACCTCTGCTAGCTCCAGACTGTTCTTCAGCAGCTTCCTCACCTCTCTCAGCCTTCACAGAATTAAAGAGGTAGGGCCTTGCTCTAGATCAGGCTTTGGCTTAAGGAAATCTTGTCTTGTTTGAACTTCTATTCAGACCACTAAAACGTTCTCCCTACTGGCATATGGCTCTTTCACTTTCTTATCATTCGTGTATTCACCCCAGTAGCATTTTTTATTTCCTTTAAGAACTTTTCCTTTGTACCCACAACTTTGCTAACTGGCACAAGAAGCCTAGCTTTTGGACTGTCTTGGCTTTCAACATGCCTTCCTCATTAAGCTTAATCATTTCTAGCTTTGAACTTAAAGTGAAAGATATGTGACCCTCCTTTATGCTAAACCCTTAGAAGCCATTGTCAGATTGTTAATTGGCCTAATTTCAATATTGTTGTGTCTCAAGAAATAGGGAGGACCAAAGAGAGGGAGAGAGAAGGGGGAATGGGGAAAACAGCTATTGGGGAGACAGTCACAGCACATACAATATTTCTCCATTGAGTCTGCCATCTTGCATCAGCATAGTTCATGGAGTCCTAAAAATCTACAATAGTAGTATGAAAGTATGGAGAAGGAAATGGCAACCCACTCCAGTGTTCTTGCCTGGAGAATCCCAGGGACAGGGGAGCCTGGTGGGCTGCCATCTATGGGGTCACACAGAGTTGGACACGACTGAAGCGACTTAGCAGCAGTAGCAGTATGAAAGATAGCTGATCATAGATCACCACAACAAATATAGTAATAATGGAAAAGTTGGAAATATTTTGAGAATTACCAAAATGTGACACAGAGACAGGAAGTGAGCAAATGCTGCTGGAAAATGCTTCCTATAGATTTGTTCACTGCATGGTTCTCAGCTCAGTTCAGCTGCTCAGTCGTGTCCGACTCTTTGTGACCCCAGGGACTGCAGCACACCAGGCCTCCCTGTCCATCACCAACTCCCAGAGTTTACTCAAACTCATGTCCATTGAGTTGCTGATGCCATCTCATCATCTGTCGTCGTCTTCTCCTCCCACCTTCAATCTTTCCTAGCATCAGGGTCTTTTCCAAGGAGTAAGTTCTTCACATCAGGTGGCCAAAGTATTGGAGCTTCAGCTTCAGCATCAGTCCTTCCAGTGAATATTCAGGACTGATTTCCTTTAGGATGGACTGGTTGGATCTCCTTGCAGTCCAAAGGACTCTCAATCACCCTAGCTTCCTATAAAGATATTTTACTACCCATGGGTTTGGTCACTCCAGATCTTGGACTGGTGAGATTTAAATCACATTAGGAAGTATCTTCTGATCTGTAAAGTAAGCAGACATCATTCACAGTGCTCTTATAAACAAAAACATGCCCATGTCCTCATGCTTATCTCCCAGTCTGAGAGGGAAGGATGACTAACGGCAGGTTCTCCATGAAGTGGAGGGTGTACTGAGGCAGCAGTTGAAGGAATGGGAAATAGTATCAAGAAATGGAGCTCTCCAGGTAGGTTGGGATGAGATGTAGAGAGATTTATTGAACAATGAAAGGTGTTTGGGCTTCATTCTGAAAGGACTCACTGGAGACTTTAAGCAAGGGTATGACATATTTATATTAACATTTTTTAACAGACTTGCCTTTTGAACATAGCAACATCAAGCAGTATCTGGAAAAGAAATTGTTAGCAGGAGAGCTTAAGTTATTAAGCTTCATTAACCCTCCTGGTGGATAGGAAAAGCATAGCTTTCCAAAAATATTCCACTAGGGGGACAGTTTATGAAAAAGTGCACTGCCAGGTCTCGGGGCACTTTCTCTAACCCACCTGGGAGACCATCTCGTTCTTCAGTGTTCAGCATCCTAGATGAGATATTGCCTCCCGAGAACTGCATTTCACCACTGACAAGTGTTAACTCTTTCCTGAAAACTTGAGTTAAAAAATATTCAGTACTGGTGGGAAAACCTGTTTCAGTGAAGCTGAGCTTGAGAACATTTGTGACAGGAAGAAATGATGATGAAAATATAGACCAGGGGCCCTATTGACCCTATTGACCCAATGCCCCTATTGACCAGAAGCATTTCTTTCAAGCTTCTTTCTCAAGTTTCCCTTAAATTAGAGAGAAACAGGAAGCAAAACACTTTGAAGAAGTTAGAGTAGAAGGCTTCTACTAATACTACTTTAGATCTCCATGTGGTGAGCATTCTCTTTACTTCCAGGCACTGTATTAGATACTTGGCACATCTTATGTCATTTACTCTTTTAACAATGATATGAGATATTGAAGTTAAATTTCACCAATATTAAGGCACTTACTCAAGGTTACATACACAATTACTAAGTGTCATCAGAATGTAATCTTTCCCTGGGGTTGCAAAGAGTTGGACAGGACTGAGTGACTGAACTGAACTTGCAGCTCAGTCAGTAAAGAGTCTGCCTGCAATGCAGAAACCCGGGTTTGATCCCTGGGTCAGGAAGTTTCCCTGGAGAAGAAAATGGAAACCTATGCCAGTATTCTTGCCTGGGAAATCCCATGGACAGAGGAGTCTGGTAGACTACAGTCCATGGGGTCACAAGAGTCAGACACAACTTAGCGACTAAAACACTACCACCATCAGAATGTAAATTTAGGCCCCCAGTCAAAGCTCTTTTGTATTGGCTACACTATTTGTAATATGCAGGTATGTACAGCAGCAATGGTACTGAGTTTGGTAATGGTGTCAGACAAGCTGCATTCAGGTTCCACTCCACTGCTTATGAGCCTTGTAAATTTAGACAAGTTATTTAACATGAGCTTCAGTTTCTTCTGTTATGTGGGACCCACAATGCTTGACACTCAGGGTATATTTGAGTATGAAGTAACAAAAGCTCTTAGCTCAAATACCAACAATTGCATAATTAATATTAGATTTCTTCCTTAAAATAAAAGTAGATTCCGTAACTGGAAACTCTTCTGCTATATGCCTGCAAAGTGAAAGTGAAAGCCGCTCAGTCATGTCCGACTCTTTGCGACCCCATGGACTAAACTGTCCATGGAATTCTCCAGGCCAGAATACTGGAGTGGGTAGCTGTTCCCTTCTCCAGAGGATCGCCCCAACCCAGGGATTGAACCCAGGTCTCCTGCAAATCTTAGACAATTATGATGTCTGTAAATCACATACAAATGGAAAAGGCAACAGCATATACAAAGGGGAGAGAGATGCTTCACGCTGACCTTGTCCCTAGGATCATCATGCCTCTGTTTCAGTAAAAAGAGAGTTGTCAAATGCCAGCTGTTTGCCAGGCAACATGGTAGGCACTGGTGATCCTGTTGATAAAACAGAGTGGTGCCTGCTCCCACTGAGCTTACACTGTGGCGAGAGAGATGACAAATATATAACTGATTTTACTACCGAGTGTGATATGTAAAATTAAGTTCTGGGGTATTAGTGACCAGGGTGAAGGCTCCTTTCAAACAGATTTCCCAGGAATAGTCTCCCAGAGGATGAGATCCAGAATAAAAGAACATACAGTTTTGTGAGGATCTGAAAGAAGAACGATCTAGAAGTGCTGACTCATTGGAAAAGACCCTGATGCTGGGAAAGATTGAAGGTGGGAGGAGAAGGGGATGACAGAGGATGAGATGGTTGCATGGCATCACCGACTCAATGGACATGTGTTTGAGTAAGCTCCGGGAGCTGGTGATGGACAGGGAGGCCTGGTGTGCTGCAGGCCATGGGGTTGCAGAGTCAGACACGATCGAGTGACTGAACTGAAACTGAACCAGAGAGAGCAACCACCACTAAGACCTTCAAAACAAAATGGCCTGAGGTTTTAAGAGGAGCAGGCACAGGCCAGGGTGGCAGGAGCAGAGGGCCAGGAAGAGGCTGGCTGGAGAAGCGGGCAGGGCCTTGTACTGGAATGTGGGTTTTATTTGGCACGGGAAGTCATGGATGGATCTCAGCCAGCTGAGAGGCATGGTGCACGAGGTAGAATAATGAGGCCTTCTACATTTGAATTCCCAGAACCTGTGAATTTATTACCTTACATGGCAATGGGTATGGAGGTGGGAGGGTAATTAAAGACAAGGAGGCAGGAGAGTAATCAAAGATACAGAAGTGGGAGATTAATTAAAGATACGGAGGTGGGAAGAGTCCTGGATTATCCAGTGTTACCACAAGGCTCCCTGTAAGAGGGAGGCGGGAGAGCCAGACTCGGAAAGAACGTGTGGCAAAGGAAGCAAAGATTGAAGTGTGGTTGGGCCAAGAGCCTGGGAATGCGAGCTGGAAAAGGCAGAGACTCTCCCCCAGAGAATCCATAGGGAGGCAGCCCCACCGACACCCCGATTTTAGCCCAGGAACGTGAGCTCTGACTTATGACCTGCAGAACTAAAAGAGAGTCAATGTATGTCTTGCTAAGCCGCTAGGTTTACGGCGATTTGCTACAGCAGCAATGAAAGTGAAGCCGCTCTGTCATGTCCGACTCTTTGTGACTCCATGGACTGTAGCCTGCCAGGCTCCTCCCTCCATGGGATTCTCCAGGCAAGAGTACTAGAGTGGATTGCCATTTCCTTCTCCAGGGGAGCGTCCCAACCCAGGGATTGAACCTGGGTCTCCTGCATTCCAGGCAGACACTTCAACCTCTGAGCCACCAGGGATGGGGATGGTAGGACTTGCCAAGCTCTGCTCCTAAACCATCCTTTGTTCTGGCAGGTGCTGGAACCCCTGGGTACCACTGGCACACTAGAGTCATCAGCTACTCAGAGGTTAAAGCGTCTGCCTGGAATGCAGGAGACCCAGGTTCGATCTCTGGGTTGGGAAGATCCCCTGGAGAAGGAAATGGCAATCCACTCCAGTATTCTTGCCTGGAGAATATCATGGAGGGAGGAGCCTGGCAGGCTGCAGTCCATGGGGTCGCAAAGAGTCGGACACGACTGAGCGACTTCACTTTCACTTTCACCACCCTACTAGGTACTGATTTGACACACACATAATTTACTGACGCATCAGAACATCTAGCCAGTGGGGAAAACAGCTCAGAGCCCAGACTGAACAAGTCTAAAGGCACACTCTCTGGTTCTGCACTGTCATAAAGAAGGAAAACGCCAAGGTCAAAGATAGAAGCAGGCACTGAAGTGGATGCCTTTGAGGGGATAAATGTGCACTTGTGGTCTAATTTGAGGCTCCGCAGAATTTCCTCCTTCCAAGAATTAAAAAGAAGGATTTTCTCCAGAGTGGAAAAGAGAAGGAACATGATAGTTTTTGCACGCCCAGCATGGTGTGCCCAACCCCTTTGAGTACTGTTCTCCTACAGTCTGCAGGCCAGGGCCCCCTTGGCTGTCTGCAGTGAGATCGTGAGTCCTACGTTCCAGATTTCAGGTTGTGGTCTATGCCACTGCCTTCTCACTGCTGAGCTATCTGAAACGCCAGCTTGGGAACTGCAGACCCAGAGAAGGGGAAAATCCCACAGGAGACCAAGAGGCCTGCCTTGTCACACGAGAGGCCTTTCCTTCCCAGGAAGAAAACGGAACTAATCAGCCCTCAGACCTCCCAGGAGCTGGCCTGCAGGACTTCCCAGCAAGGCCCTCCCCGACACCAGCTCCACCACCGCACACAGCTACACCGCCCTCCAGGAGCACCGGGGCCGGCTCAGTCCTCTCAGCAGAGGGCTGCCGTCAGCGGCGCTGCCCACGGGAGGAAGAGCGGGATTCCTGTCACCTTCCTCACGAGCCGCGGGAGTGTCCCGGGGCCGCTGGGGCGTCGCAAGGCGCTCTCTGAAGGGGGACCGGAAGAGGAAGTCGCCCGCAGGAGTTTCCAAACATGGCGCGCGTCCTGCCGACCCGGAACCGCTTGGCCTCGCACACTTGTGCGCTCTGTTCCCCACGGCCCACGGCTCACGTGTGGCTCCAGACTCTTCTCGCAGAGCTTAAGCAGCCTCCTCCCAGCTGAGCTGGGCAGAACCTCACGTCCTCCTGGCCGGAACACCCGGCACTCATCACACCGGCTTTTCCGTGTACGCCATTTTGTTTCATGGTCCCATCTCCGCCCCAAACCTGCCACTCTGGAGAGGAAAGCCGCGTCTCACCTTCCTCAGGCTCTCCAGAGGCCTCACCTCAGCCCGGGGTGAGTACCTCCACTTTTATCAAGGATGGAAAACAAAGTGCTTTGCTGAAAGAACAGCCTGAGGCGGGGCACAAGGTGCCCTCTAGCTCTGATTCCCTCCTGTTGGACTTCAACCTCATCCCTGCTCTCTATTTTGGGAAGCTTTCCATCCTACAGGCCACAGAGGAAACGGCAGCCTAAAGAGAATGGCACAGGGATGAGCACAGAGGTCACCCTGGATACCGCGTGTTATGAGCTGATTACACACTTTCCCAAGGCCGCCTTTAGTACAGATGCCGTGACTGCTAAATGGCACCTACTTCTCGTTCCAGCAATTAGTTTTGATCTCTCTACTTTAATGCTGTGTCCCGTTGTTCTGAAAGAGAAAGAAACGCTCTGCCTCTGACCTTTTTTTTTTTTTTTTTATGTCTGCATTCAGTGAAGACTTGCTGAAGCCTAGGTCTCTGCTAGGCGTCCTGAGTGATAAGAACGAATCATACCCCCACCTCGGAGCCCCAAGAAGGTAATAGCATAGAAGAGGAGATAATACAATGTACTCCAGTGTTTGGAAGAAGGAGAAGAACCTTCTGTTAGTCAGTGCTTCAGTCGTGTCTGTCTTTTTGCCAGGCTATGACCTCAGCCCGCCACGCACTTCTGTACATGGGATTCTCCAGGCAAGAATACTGGAGTGGGTCGCCATGCCCTCTTCTAGGGGACCTTCCTGACCCAGGGATCAAATGCATGTCTTTTATGTTTGCTACATTGGCAGATGGATTCTTTACCACTAGCGCCACCTGGGAACTAACAGTTATTTGCTGGGCAAAGTTTGAGGCCTGAAGATACAGAGTGAAAAAGGCAAAGGTACCCACTCTCATGGGGAGAGATGATCATTACACTAGTAAAATATTAAATAAAGTTAATTTTAAAAGTGGTCAATGCGATTAACAGGAATAGGATGGGATGGGGTGAAGGTTAGCAGCTTAGAGCAAGCATTCAGGTAGACCCCTCCATACAGGTGACCTCTGTGAACAATGAGATGGCTCTTACTGTACCAGGCCTAGAGAAAGAACAATCAGTTCAGTACAGTTGCTCAGTTGTGTCTGACTCTTTGCAACCCCATGGACTGCAGCATGCCAGGCCTCCCTGTCCATCACCAACTCCCAGGGTTTACTCAAACTCATGTCCATTGAGTCAGTGATGCCATCAACCATCTCATCCTCTGTCAGCCCCTTCTCCTCCTGCACTCAATCTTTTCCAGCATCAGGGTCTTTTCAAATAAGTCAGTTCTTCGTATCAGGTGGCCAAAGTATTAGAGCATCAGCTTCAGCATCAATTCTTCCAATGAATATTCAGGACTGATCCCCTTTAGGATGGACTGGTTGGGTCTTCTTGCAGTCCAAGAGACTCTCAAGAGTCTTCAACACCACAGTTCAAAAGCATCAATTCTTCAGCACTCAGATTTCTTTGTAGTCCAACTCTCACATCCATACATGACTACTGGGAAAACTATAGCTTGACTAAATGGACCTTCGTTGGAAAAGTAATGTCTCTGATTTTTAATATGCCATCTAGGTTGGTCATAGCTTTTCTTCCAAGGAGTAAGCATCTTTTTAATTTCATAGCTGCAATCACCATCTGCAGTGATTTTGGAGCTCCCCAAAAATAAAGTCTGCCACTGTTTACACTATTTCCCCATCTATTTCCCATAAAGTGATGGGACCAGATGCCATGATCTTCATTTTCTGAATGTTGAGCTTTAAGCCATCTTTTTCACTCTCTTCTTTCACTTTCATCAAGAGGCTCTTTAGTTCCTCTTCACTTTCTGCCATAAGGGTGGTGTCATCTGCATATCTGAGGTTATTGATATTTCTCCCGGCAATCTTGACTCCAGCTTGTGCTTCCTCCAGCCCATCATTTCTCATGATATACTCTGCATATAAGTTAAACAAGCAGGGTGACAATATACAGCCTTGATGTACTCCTTTTCCTATTTGGAACCAGTCTGTTGTTCCATGTCCAGATTTAACTGTTGCTTCCTGATCTGCATACAGATTTCTCAAAAGGCAGGTCAGGTGGTCTGGTATTCCCATCTCTTGAATAATTTTCCACAGTTTGTAGTGATCCACACAGTCAAAGGTGGTCAAAAGTGGTCACACATAGTCAATAAAGCAGAAATGGATGTTTTTCTGGAACTCCCTTGCTTTTTTGATGATCCAACAGATGTTGGCAATTTGATTAGAAAAGGCAGAGGAACTAGAGAAAGAATGATACGGATAGAGAAAACAAGTGCAAAGGCTGTGAGGTGGGCACAGGCTGGGAGCTTCAGGAGAGAAGTGATAGTTGAGCTTCAAAGACTGAGTAAAATGACATTTCTGAAAAACAGAATGGCACAAGCATGAACTGTATTGAGTTGGAAGCAAGCATGAATTTGAATCAAGGCCTACTGAAACCTGAAATTCAGAAAATAAAATAAGGTAGGTTATTTATGGAGAAGCCAGGGTCAGGCTACAGCTATGGGGTCTGGCCTATGAACAGGAAGCCCCATGGGGTTTAGCACAGTCTCTGACTTGATAAGAATGTGCTTTAGGAAGATTTCTCTGGCATTAGTGGGAACCATTTATACCTTCGGCACACAAATATGCCTCTGTACTTTAGTCAAAGCTTCCTACTTCCTGATAAATATTCATCTTCATGCCTAGGTTTTTTGTAAGAGGCTGGGCTATAAAACAGTTTTCAGAAGGATTAGCCATATGATTTGTGGGGCCCAGTGCAAAATGGAAATGACAGGCCCTTTGTTCAAAATGCGAGTAAAGGCGTCTTCCTTCTTTGAGCTGTCTCTGTCTTGACTTGTCGTGGTGGTTTGTGTTTGCTCTTTAGTACAAAATAACTCCTCAAGAACACGGATACTTAAGACACATGCAAACCCTCATGGGTCCAGACGCCTTCCCCACTGACCCAACAATCCGGCACCCACACCCAGGACTGCCCAGCAGGGAAGGCAGCAGTGGGCACGGGGCAGAAGCAGAGAGGCAGAGGTCAACACCCCATCCCTCAGAGTCCAGGAGGTGGAACCACCATGAGCCAAGGCTCCAAGCCCCGGGGGCCTGCTCCACTGTTTCAACTTTACTTAAGCAAATTCAAAGATTGCACCCTTCTGCTGTGGGCCTTAGTGCCAAGACACAGGTGGAATGCCCCTGAAGCCTGCTCTGGTTGGGGTGTGAGGAGAGGGCTTCCATGTCAAGCTTTTCCCCAGAACTTAAACTTGGTGAGCTACTGCCCTTCAAAACCACATGTGCTGCTACTGTCTTATAAGATGTTGCCACTGGGGAGAACTGAGGGCAAGGCACATAGGACCTGTCTTTATTATTTTTCAGCTTCCTGTGAATCTACAGTTATTTGCAAATGTTGCTGTTCAGTTGTTCAATCATGCCCCACTCAGCCACCCCACGCGCTGCAGTACAACAAGCTTCCCTGTCCTTCACTATCTCCCAGAGTTCGCTCAAACTCAAGCCCATTGAACCAAAGATTATATATCAAAAGCCCTCACACATATGCTATTTTTCTGAAGACAGGGAGGGGTGGGGCAGTGGGAAAGAAACCAAGAGCAAGATTGGGAGGATGAAGTTAAATGAAGTTAAAATACTTAGTGGTATTCAGCTGGACATCACAAGTTAACTTGCAGCCCCAGCTAGAAATGCAAAAGGAGAGTGGTCAGGCTCACATTACACAGGTGAGGGATTGATCAGCTTATTTCTGACCATACCCCCCTTTTCACCTGTTCAAATCCATTAAATGATCATTTTCTGATCATTCCTTATATACAAAGAACTGTACTGTCATATGCTGTCTGGGATTACAATACAAGTGCATTTTATGTCAGGAATGCATTCCCAGAGTTGATGGTATTGAAGACAAAGAACTTCAAGTTTTGCAGCTAAAAGCAGTACCACCTCATGGCAATGGAATGAATAGAGTTTTCTTGGCCCATGTGTGTCAAAATTCTCAATTTCTTATTTAATTTAACAATATTCACCTTATTTCTGACTTCGTGCCTGGTGTTCACATAATACTATTCCAAATTTGCACAGTTTGAATTGGCATAAAAGAATCTACACAGATGTTAGAGGGATAATGTTGGAATTAAATAAACATCTATAAAGCATCTAACATAATCCTTGAAACAAAACAGGCAGAAAATTAAAGGTAGCCATTCTTATTGCTACCTTTAGCAATAAGGTAATATTATATTCAATAAATCTTCCAATAAAATCGCAGTTTTCCAATCCAAAGAATAGTATCTTTAAACTATAAAGATGGGTTGTTTAGTTGCTAAGTCATGTCTGACTCTCCTTGCAAGAGTTCCATTTAAATAATAATAATAATCTGTGTGAACAGAATCAAATAGAGCTCACAGAGTTAAAATATTTTACAAGAAAATAGCATTTAGCATTGAATTTTAAGTGTTTTTCCAATGAAAGAAAAATTAATGCCCAGTCAATTCTTCTGCTTCTGTGCAAATGTGGAACAGAATAACAAATTAAACCTACTCGTCCTCCCAAAGCTTTGTTCTGGTCAGTGGTTAGAATACCTCTTCCATTATGTTGTTTTTCTTTGCTCATATCATGGGAGAAGGACTAGTAATCAATGAGGTCTCTGAATTAAAAGCAAACAGTGTAGAGGCACTCTGCACGGTCCTTCCCTGAATGGACATAAGTGGCCCCTCGTGTTCTTCCACTCCTGGTAACAGCTCATGCTTGAAGGACGTTTGAACAACAGCACAGGGCCAGGGCACCAGCATTCAGAGCACCCAGCACCATCTTCACGTAGTCTAAAGACAAGCCTGCCCTTGGTCTGACTGTTGTCACCATCACCATCTGTCCCAAGCAGCATGTCCTCCAAAGCCACTCTTATAGTGTGCTGGGGCCTCAAGGGTTCAAAGAAGGCTAAAGCTGCCATATAAGTGCACGCTGTTCCAGAGACACAGAAATGCTCCTGAAAACAGAACTAGGGAGATTACCCCTAGAGAGTTTATGTTACAGCTATCAAGAAACACAACAGAACACCAGAAGCTTGTTCCAGAAGAAACTGTCATGCTAGATGCCAGGTCCGCAGGCTTCTTAACAGCTGGCCAGCTGGATCATTTGGTGTTTTAGTCAGTTACTTCCTCTGGATCCTTCTGGTAAGCACTGGAAGCTTACCGGAAGTAGGTAAGCACCGTGTTACCTACTATCTGTGAAAAAACACATACTGTTGGCTCAAATGGAGCTGGTATCTACCTTGGTCCATAGCACCCACATGAAACAGTTCATCTAATGACAGATGAGGAGGACCAGCTTTGGATCCAGGCCTCAGTATCGCTAACTTCCTGCCTGAGCAGAATTGGGCAACTCAACGAGCTTTCCCAAGCCTTCCTCCTGAACTGCAAGAGGGAGATAAGAATATCCCTGACCTCCTAAGGTGAATGTGAGCCTGGCAGGTAGAGAATCTTAACTTTATGAAATAAATCTCATTTCATGGAGACAATTTCATGCTGTGGTTAGGTAAGCTGTGGTTCACACCCTGGCTTTACCACCCATTAGCTGCATTTCCTTGGTCAAATTACTTAACCTCACTTGCTCCCATTTCTTTGTTTGTAGAATACAGATAACTGTCATAGTGAGATGATTTTCCCACCTCACTGAACTCAACAAAATTAAGACCAGTCTTTCTGAATGCAAAGAATCAGGATCAGTTTTTCACCATTTAATTTCCACTTCCTGGTAGCTCAGATGGTGAAGAATCTGCTTACAATGCAGGAAAGCTGGGTTTGATTTCTCACTTGCTCCCATTTCTTTGTTTGTAGAATACAGATAACTGTCATAGTGAGATGATTTTCCCACCTCACTGAACTCAACAAAATTAAGACCAGTCTTTCTGAATGCAAAGAATCAGGATCAGTTTTTCACCATTTAATTTCCACTTCCTGGTAGCTCAGATGGTGAAGAATCTGCTTACAATGCAGGAAAGCTGGGTTTGATTCCTGGGTCAGGAAGATCCCCTGGAGGAGGGAATGGCAACCCACTCCAGTATTCTTGCCTGGGGAATCCAAAGGACAGAGGCGCCAGGCGGCCTGCAGTCCAGGACTCCATCGGACGTGACTGAGCAATTAACACTTGCACAGCTTTCACTCCAGACAAGGCCAACTGGCATTAAGGAATCAGGCACACTATTTTTACTAGTATGCTCGAAATTTCTTTTCCCTTTCTCAAAAGTCTAAGCCATTCAGAAGATCTCCTGAGGTTGAACAGAAAAGGGTTTGTTATAAACTGCCAGTCAAGGCTATGGACATAACAAAGCAACTACTGCAAAGAGCAGGTGGAAATTCTGACTCTTTTTATTACCTCCCTGGGGTTTCATAGTGAATGGGTGATGGAAGCAGGTTCAGTGAGAAGGCTGCCATTATTTACTAAATATATGAAGCCAGAAGGCCACCATAATTTCCAAATGCACAGAGAAAATTCTCATAGGAACTTGGCATATGTTACATGTTCTCTTCCCCTGTATATAAACTTGCTTATGGTGGTCTTCTACTGTGGTTAAGACTCTGCCTTCCAATGCAGGGGTATGGGTTCAATCCCTGGTCAGAGAACTGAAGTCCCACATACTGTGCACCCAAAATTTAAAAGAACAATGGAGCATAGCTCTGATTTGGCTCCCCAGAGAAAGAAGAAAAAATTTTTAATTATATTGTGACTGTTAGAGCACATAGACCCATACACAGAGTATCTGATGGAGAATCTCCAAGATGAGATATCAAGTGACTGAAAGTGAACAGCACACAGCCTCGTGTGTGGTAAGAACTCAATCTCAATAAATTATTAGCCAAAAAGAAAAGAACCACAAGGGACACTACATAATTCTGCACTCAATTATACAGTACAGGCATGCTTTGCAAGAAGAGAATGGTTATGATCATGGCTATAAAAATCAAAAGTGTGTGTGCGTGAAAGTCACTCAGTCATGTCCAACTCTTTGCAAACCCATGGACTCCAGGCTAGAATACTAGAGCGGGTAGCCATTCCCTTCTCCAGGAGGTCTTCCCAACCCAGGTCTCCTGCACTGCAGGCAGATTCTTTACCAGCTGAGTCACCAATGAAGCCACTGAAAGCAAAAACCACTTCATAAATGAAGAAGAATTTGAGCTAGACCTCAGAGGATGGCTAGAATATGATTTAGGGGACTAGAGAAGGGAGGGCGTGAATGGTGAGGGAAACCTGAGCATACGCAGAGAAGAAATGAGTGGTTTGTTCCCAGGACCTTGAAGACTAGCAGTGGAATCTGATAGAAACGATGAGGCCTGTCTGTAGAGGGGATTGGCAATCAGCAGGAGAACCTTGTTTGCATATTTTGATGTTTCTGGGAGTCTTATCAGTCTGGATCCATTCAGGAGACAAAGTCACACAGTAAAGTTAATACTCTCTGGTGTCTGCATTGCAGCATCCACAGAAACAAATGTCCATAGTGCTGGCGAGCTGTGTGTAGATGGTGCTGGGGTACCACCACGTATGCTGCTGATGGGTCCTGAAGAGGCCTCTCTCTGTAGGAACCTAGTGGACTTTGGTGCACCTCAGCCAAGTGGTCTGGAGTTCCCTAGAAGTCCACTCTCACAGGACCGAGGAGAAGGTGTGCAGGGAGGAACTTTGACTAAGGCACAAGTTTCACTGCAGTCCAAACTGAGAGCTGAGGTCCCCTCGGGAAGCTGCATCCTGCAAGCTCTTAGCATGGGCAGAAACCTCTGGGGCTGAGGAGTGGAGAAAAATACAGCAGGCTCCAGGTCCCCTCTGGAACAATCCACAGGATCCAGGAGGAAGACCCCTTCGCGTGATGTCTCTCCAGTGCTCTGTCCTGGCACAGCTGAACTATATCAAGCCATCTGGCAAAGGCAAAATATTTGAAGGTTCAAGCTCCATTTTCAGGGATGAGGGAATGAAGGGTAAGTTAGGAACTAAGAGGCAATAAATTGGCTACTGTCCCACGGGCAGACCTTCCATCGCTGTATCAGACAATGTGGATTACCTCATCAAGACTGTACTGGCGTCAGCGCTCGGCCAGGAGGCTGCTGCAGCAACACAGCCACGACAGGCCAAGGCCTCGGATCAAAGGGATGTCAGCTGGGATGAAACAGAGAGGCCGGGCAAGACAGTTCAAGGGAACAGAGTCATGCGGAAAAACGAATGTGCTGAACTGGGAAAATTCCAGAGTCTCAGAACATGTCCAGAAGGGGGGCTATGGAACTGTTGAGAACTCACTCTGAGAGGCTGAAGACTAGGAGATCCACCTAAGGTTGAAGCCTCTGAAGGTCCTCAGTGCCTAGCACGACAGGCAGTAGGCACGGACACGCTTCAGTGAGCGTTGGTGGAAGGGAGGGAAGGCGGGTGCTAAAGAGAGAAATCCTTTACAGGAAAAGCAGAAGAGTAGCCCAGAGTCCCAGTCCGAGTGCGACCAGAGGCAAGGACGGAATCCTCCAAATCAGAGCCTGTAACAAGCCTTGTCACCCAAGCGACGGAATCCAGGCACAGAAGCCTCCCCTGAGATCATCACAACTCCCCTCCAAGACACGACGCGGAAGGTGCCCAGGCTGTCCCCATTGCAGCCTGCTCCCTCCACGCCAACCCCACCCCGCCCAGCCTGGCTCTCCACCCAGTAATACACCCCCAGCGCTTCCGGAGCAGGGGCTTCACTTGCACTGCCTCCCTGGGTCCTGGGGATGTAGCAGGGATGGTTCATTCCTGCTGAAACTGAAAGTTGACCCCCGCTGTGAGAGAAACTTCCTTTAACAACAGTTATGCACCTCACAGACAAAGGTGTCATTACCCTCATTTTTCAAACGAGGACCCAGGTTCTGAGAGATTAAGTCTTACCCCTTGTTCACACAGCATCTAAGTCTTGGAGGAGAAAAAAATAAAGACATGTATAGGAACTTACCTTAAATAAAATTATCCTGTCACCCATATTAAATTAAAGCCTTTCTTTCTTTTTTTTTTTTTTTTCAGTTTCTTACTCTTCACTTTCATCAAATTCTACAGAATAATGAAAGTTAACATGTCCAGGTCACTTATAAAGTGCCTAGCAGTGTTCCTAACACTACACAGATAATATCACAATCCTTAGGGCAACGCTGTTTTATACAGAAGGAAATTGAGGCACAGAGAGGTGATGTAACTTGCCCAAGGTCATGTAAGTGACCTAATAAGTGGTGCAGTGAAGATTCAAATCCAGCTGGTCTGGCTCTAGAATCCACCTACAAACTAGCAACACACTGAGCTCAGAGAGAGACCCTGCAGGACAGCATTCAACCGTGGCGTTTAAGGTGTAGAATGTCTTGATTTTACAGTTAGCCTGGTGACTCCTGGACAGTTTTGAACAGGCTCATGACTAAGACTCAGATTCACTCCTTCACAGTTTTTCTGTTGAAATGAAACTATTGCACGGCAGTTATTATATTCTAAGGGATGGTTCAGGAGCCAAGGAAAATGTTGACAAATGAGACGTGATTGAGGCCAGCAGTGTATTCAAATCTGCCAAGCCCAGGCAGCCAGGACCCCAACACCATTAGCATCCTTCCATTTGGCTAGTCTTCCAGCAGGAAGCCTGTCTGCCTGAGTGCAGCGAAATGTGTTGGTGTTGATGAACTCCCTCAGCCCCCAGAGCCGCCCGTGTTTTCTGGAGCCCAGTGTCTCCCTGGTGCCAGGAAACACTATGGTGTTGCCAGCATGTATTTATCACTCTGAAAAAATGGTTCATCCTTCCAGGCAAACTGAAAAGAAAAGCACGAAATTCTGAGTTTGCAGCCAGTTACCTCTGCTGATGTCTCAAATAAGCTAGACTGCATTATAAAAGCAGAGACAGAGCAGTAACCATACATTTATCCAGACTACAGAGCTCCTGCATAGTGGGGGGTACTGCTCGATGTCTTGATAAAATCAAAAAGAGAAATAGTAAATTCACAAAGCTTTACAAGGCACCCAGTACCTCTTAAAAATAAGGGCCTGACCTACATGCTTGCTTAACTTTCTGCTCTGTACTTCATCCATCCCTCCTTGCCTGCTCAAAGAGGAAAGCATAAAAAAAAACACACACACATACACGTATCTGACAAAACATGATCTGCTGGAGAAGGGGGTGGCAAACCACTCCTCTTTCTTGCCTCGAGAACCTCATGAAAGGCAGAAAAAAAGGATGACACCAGAAGGTGTATCCTCCAGATTGGTAGGTGTCCAATTTGCTACTGGGGAAGAGCAGAGAAATAGCTCCAGAAAGAATGAAGAGGCTGAGGCAAATCGGAAACACCCCCCCAGCTGTGGGTGTGTCTGCTGGCGAAAGTAAAGTCTGATGCTGAAAAGAAAAATATTGCATAGGAACCTGGAATATTAGGTTCATGGATCAAGGTAAATTGAACGTGGTCAAGCAGGAGATGGGAAGAGTGAACACTGACAGTTCAGCAATCACAGAACTAAAATGAACAGGAATTGGTGAATTTAATTCAGATGACTATTATATCTACTACTGTAGCAAGAAACCCTTAGAAGAAATGGAGTAACCCTCATAGCCAAGAAGAGTATAAAATGCAATACTTGGGTGCAATCTCAAAAATTACAGAATGATCTCAAGTCATTTCCAAGACAAACCATTCCATCACAGTAATCCAAGCCTGAAGCTGAAGGGTTCTATGAAGACCTACAAGACCTTCTAGAACTAACACCCAAAAAAGATATCATTTTAATCATAAGAGACTGGAATGCAAAGTAAGAAGTCATGAGGTAGCTGGAATAACAGGCAAAATTGGCCTTAGAGTACAAAATGGAGTAGGGCAAAGGCTAATAGAGTCTTGCCAAGAGGACATTCTGGTAATAACAAACACCTACTCCCAACAACACAAGAGAAGATTCTACACATGGGCATCACCAGATGGTCAGTACCAAAATCAGATTGATTATATCCTTTGCAGCCAAAGATGGAGAAGTTCTATACAGTCAGCAAAACAAGACCTGGAGCTGACTATGGCTCAGATTATGATCTCATTATTGCAAAATTAAGGCTTACATTGAAGAAAGTAGAGGAAACCATTAGACCATTCAAGTATGACCCAAATCAAGTCCCTTATAATTATACAGTGGAAGTGACAAATAGATTCAAAGAAGTAGATTTGGTTGGTAGATAGAGTGCCCAGAGAGCTATGTGCAGAGGTTCGTGACATCGTACAGGAGGCAGTGACCAAAACTATACCAAAAAAAGAAAGAAAGAAAGAAGGAAGGAAGGAAATGCAAGAAGGCAAATGGGTTGACTGAGGAGGATTTATTGAGAGAAAACGAGAAGTGAAAGGCAAAGGAGATAGGGAAAGATATACCCAACTGAATGCTGAGCTCCAGAGAATAAGAAGGAGAGATAAGAAAGCCTTGTAAAGTGAACAATGCAAAGAAACAGAGGAAAACAATAGAATGAAAAAACACTAGGTCTCTCTCTTGAAGAGAATTAGAAATACCAAGGGAACAGTTGATGCAAGGATGGGCAAAATAAAGGACCGAATGGCAAGGACCTAACAGAGCAGAAAAGGTTAAGAAGAAGTGGCAAGGATACACAGAAGAACTATACAAAAAAGATCTTCATGACCCAGATAATTACAGTGGTGATGTGATCAGTCACCTAGAGCCAGACATCCTGGTGTATGAAGTCAAGAAGATCATAGGAAGCATTACAAGGAAGCATTACTAGGAAGCAGTACTACGAACAAAGTTAGTGGAGGTGATGGAATTTCAGCTGAGCTATTTAAAATCCCCAAAGATGATGCTGTTAAAGTGCTGCATTCAATATGTCAGCAAAGTAGGAAAATTCATCAGTGGCCACAGGACTGGAAAGGTAAGTTTTCATCCCAATCACAAGGAAAGGCAATGCTAAAGAATGTTCAAACTACCATATAATTGCTCTCATTTCACGTGCTAGCAAGGTAACGCTCAAAATCCTTCAAACTAGGTTTCAGCAGTATGTGAACTGAGAAATTCCAGATGTTCAACCTGGTTTTAGAAAAGGCAGAGAAACCAGAGATCAAATTGCCAACATCTACTGGGTCGTAGAAAAAGCTAGAGAATTCCAGAAAAACATCAACTTCTGCTTCACTGACTACACTAAAGCATTTAACTGTGTGGATCACAACAAACTGTGGAAAATTCTTCAAGAGATGGGAATACCAGACCACCTTACCTGTCTCCTGAGAAACCTGTATGCAGGTCAGGAATTAACAGTTAGAACCAGACATGGAACAATGGACAGGTTCAAAGATGGGAAAAGAGTATGACAAGATTGTATATTGGCACCCTGCTTATTTCACTTCTATGCAGAGTATATTGTGAGAAATTCCAGGCTGGATGGATCATAAGCTGGAATCCAGATTTCTGGGAGAAATATCAATAACCTCAGACATGCAGATGATACCACTGTAATGGCAGAAATTGAAGAGAAACTAAAGAACCTCTTGATAAGGATGAAAGAGGAGATGAAAATGCTGGCTTAAAACTCAACATTTAAAAAACTAAGACCATGGCATCCAATCCCATCATTTCATGGCAAAGAGATGGAGACAAAAATGGAAACAATGACAGATTTTGTTTTCTCCATTTCCAAAAACACTGCAGCTGCTGACTGCAGCCGTGATGTTAAAACAGGCTTGCTACCTAGAAGAAAGCTATGACAAACCTAGACAGTGTGTTAAAAATTAGGGACTTTGGGGACAAAGGTCCATATAGGCAAACCTATGGTTTTTCTGGTAGTCATATGCAGATGTGAGAGTTGGACCATAAAAAAGTCTGAGCACCAAAGAACTGATGCTTTTGAATTGTGGTGCAAGAGAGTACTTTTGAGAGTTCTTTGAACAGCAAGGAGACCAAACCACCCAATCCTATAGGGAATCAACTCTAAATATTCATTGGAAGAGCTGATGCTGAAGCTGAAACTCCAGTACTTTGACTACCTGATATGAAGAGCCAACTCACTGGAAAAGACCCTGATTCTGGGAAAGACTGTGGGCAGAAGGAGGAGGTGACAGAGGATGAGATGGTAGGATGGCATCATCGACTCAATGGACATGAGTCTGAGCAAACTCTGGGAGATAGAGAAGGACATGGGAAGCCTGGAGTGCTGCAGTCCATGGGGTCGCAAAGAGCTGGACATGACTTAGCGACACATCAACAATGACAATATATGCATGCTGCCGCTGCTGCTGCTGCTGCTGCTGCTAAGTCACTTCAGTCGTGTCCGACTCTGTGCGACCCCATAGATAGCAGCCCACCAGGCTCCCCCGTTCCTGGGATTGTCCAGGCAAGAACACTGGAGTGGGTTGCCAGTTACTTTTCCGAATATATGCATACATGTATCTATACAATAGGGCTTCCCCTGTGGCTCAGTGGTAAAGAATCCGTCTGCGATGCAGGAAATGTGGTTCAGTCCCTGCACCAGAAAGATCCCGTGAAGGAAGAAATGGAAACCCACTCCAGTATTCTTTCCTGGGGAATTCCATGGACAGAGAAGCCTGATGGGCTACAGTCTATGGGGTCACAAAGAGTCAGACACGACTAAGCAACTAACACTTTCATCTATGTAACAATTTTGAGTTGTGTAGTGAGGGGCTTGAGTCTTTAAACAGAGTGAAGACCTATTTACTCACAGGACAAAGATAGCAAAGATCACCGAAGCGAAAGCACTCATATCTTTCCTTCCTGCCTCTGCAGGCTTTGCTGCTCGCCTCGTCCTATTAGGTGGTATATGAACAGAGATCATCATCTTACAGCTGTCACAGAGTGATGGTTTTCAGTCACCAGTGGGCAGGGTTGCCTCCAAATGGCTGCCTAGAGATAAAGTGCTCTCAGAATCATTAATAAGGAGAGACACTCCTTGTTCAATTTTGCTTCAATTTGCTAGCTTTAAATACAGTACCTAAAGTGTGTATTTCATGCACCCTTTCATGTGGTACATTGCTTTAGGACATGCTTTCTTTCCCTCTAAATTTATCTTGGGTCTGTTTTACCCACTGAGGATCAACTCTTTTTCATGGTTAAAGATGCCTTTTTCCTCCTCCTTAGTTTGTGGGTTTTCATGGCTGTGCCTTCAGATAAAACGAGCCATGTTGGTATAACGTCCCAGCCTTTTCTCTCCTCTTAGATAAAGAGGCCTAGAAACAAGAATAAAAAGTTTCTAAAGTGTTCAAACTAAAATTCTGAGGACCACAAATAACCCAAAACATCTGCAGGCAGTTTTACCAGAGAGCCCAATTTGTAGACAGACTCAAATGTCCTTGTCTGTATTTTTCTTATAGAAATAATTGAATTTAGAAGCGGATTCATTCTGGGTTGGGTTTTGTCATTATTATTTTTTACTATTTCCCTTCTCTGAGCAGTCTGACCTTTGGGATTATTGCTGTAGAAATCTTATTTCCAAGATAGATAATGTCAGCATTATCTAAGGCCATATGGCATAAATAGTTCAAGTTCTTTTCTTCTCAGTAGATAGCTTCTGGACCTCACCAAACAATTTGTTGGTAAATCCCTTCAGCGTCCCTGCTATTTTAATCAATCCTGCACACAGGAAGTAGCTGGATCTCTGCGTCATGCTTTGGCTCAGGAATAGAAAAACGGAGCTAGAGTCTTTCCATGCCTTGGAAAGGAGAATATAAAGTTGCGGGAAAGCCAAAGTCTTTAAGAAATCTATATTGTTTCTAGTCCTGGCTTCAGGGAAGCTTTTGGCAGAGCCACGAGGAAGGAATCAGACTGAACCTATTTAAGAATTATTGCCAAACTGAAGGATTGAGTTTTGCTTAAGGGAGGAGTTAAAAACCCCAGGCATGGCAGTAAGACAGAAAGAGATTGCAGCTGTTCTTTATCTCTAGAAAACATTGGATTGGGGAACCACAGTCTAAGCAGAATTAGGATTAGACTGAATGAAGACTCTTTTCCAACCCTTGAACCTCCATGAGCATGGAATTTAAGGTGTTGGTCTGGGGAAATCTAGAGGAAAGAGTAAGATGAACATGCAGAGCTTCACAGGCACCCAGGCCTGCTACCCCGGCTCTGTGTCCACACTTCTGTTGCAGCTGCCCCCAGGGCTACAGCAGGCTCACACTCAAGGGCAACGAGGCGGCAGCTTAAATTAGTAAAACTGGAATCTGGGCCATGATGGATAGTAAGAGATAGCAGCCCTCGTTTGAAATGATTTTTTTTTTAATTTTTAATTGGAGGATAATTGCTATACAATGTTGTGTTGCTTTCTGTCGCACAACAATGCGAATCAGCCACAACCATACATATATCCCCTCCTCCTTTAGCCTCCCTCCTGGTGTGTGTGCTCAGTTACTCAGTTGTGACTGTGCCACCAGTGAATCCCACGAGTGGCAATGCAGACATTTAAATGCCAGTCTCTCAGTTCATCCCACCCTGTCCTTCCCCTGCGGTGTCCACAGTCCATTCTCTGCGTCTGTGTCTCTATTCCTGCCCTGCACGTAGGGCAGTACCATTTTTCCTAGATTCCATATATGTGTGTTAATGGGTGCTATTTGTTTTTCTGACTGACTTCACTCTGTGTATAGGCTCTAGGTTCATCCAGCTCATTAGCATTGACGCAAGTGCATTCCTTTCTATGGCTGAGTAATATTCCATTGTATATATTACCACAACTATTTTATCCATTCACCTGTCAATGGACATCTAGGTTGCTTCCATGTCCTGGCTATCGTAAATAGTGCTGAAATTAACACTGGGGTACATGTGCCTTTTTCAGTTATGGTTTTCTCAGGGTATATATATCCCCAGTAGTGTAATTGCTGGGTCATACGGTAGTTTTATTCCTAGTTTTTTTTTAAAGAAGTTTTCATATTCCCCATAGTGGCTGTGTCAATTTATGTTCCCACGGTCAGGGCAAGAGACCAGCCCTTATTTTAAATCTACTCCATTCACCAATCATTCATTCTCCTGATGCAGATGCAACCTGAGCAGAGGCAAAGTGACTTCAGGTGCTATTCTTGGATGTGTGTCATATGCCACAGGGTGTATTCCTTTGCCTTGTTCCACAGCAAAGGATGGAGGAGAACACTGGTAGTTTCAGAGTTAACTAAGAGTGCTGATACCAAGAGCCAAATATGTCATATCGTCTTATCTGCCTAATGGGTCCAAAGGGAAGCAGCCCCACTGAGTATTTGCTCTTAGCAAACGAGCACATCTGTCACCTACTAAAAGAAGTAAATCTCCAGGCTTTATTGATGTTTCCCCATTTCTTTTTGTAGTTTAAGATGCTCCTGGGAGAATAATATAAATAATTGGCTGCTTTTTATAGGCACGCAAATTCTTTACCCTGATTAAAGCAATGAAAATATATTCTCCCTGTTTCTAGTGTCATATTATCGGCCATATACAATTGTTATAAGATGTGCTACTTTCTTTCTATTTATTAAAACAGAGCAAAATTTTAGCTCTCTGTCTGCATTCCAGGAAAGCTCATGGCTTCGGGAAATGTTCTGTCTCCTGAAACATAAATATCGCAGCTTTCAACTGCTGACTCTAAGAGGCATGGCCCCAGAAGCCGGATGCATGAGGGATGCAATGTGGGAGACGCAGCCAGAAAGCCAGGGCTTAAATTCCGTTTCCATACAACCCGGGGACATCTCACTGAAACTCCATTTCTCCCTCTAGAAAATGGGAATAACGTTAGCTTCCTGCTTTACAGAGTAGTTGTGAAGAGTACAAAGGACAGGGTGAAAGAAAATGTTTTATAAGCTGAAGTGCCATACAAATCAGAGATATTACTTTTCACTGGAGAATATCTTTGCATCTACTCCCCTCTGAGTTGCAAGAAATTTTTGCATGTGTGTGTAAATTCACATCTACACATTTATGTATTTTGGTGTGTGGAGAGGTGTCACGTTTTCATCAGCATCTCAAAAGGAAGTCGTCACCTAAAATTGGTTGAGAACCTTTGGGCTAGTTGGTGTCCTGCATCAGCAGTCATTAGTAAAATGCAGGTTAACACCACTAAGAAATACCACTATACACTCAGTAGGATGTAGGAAAGAGTAAGATGAACATGCAGAGCTTCACAGGCACCCAGGCCTGCTACCCCGGCTCTGTGTCCACACTTCTGTTGCAGCTGCCCCCAGGGCTACAGCAGGCTCACACTCAAGGGCAACGAGGCGGCAGCTTAAATTAGTAAAACTGGAATCTGGGCCATGATGGATAGTAAGAGATAGCAGCCCTCGTTTGAAATGATTTTTTTTTTAATTTTTAATTGGAGGATAATTGCTATACAATGTTGTGTTGCTTTCTGTCGCACAACAATGCGAATCAGCCACAACCATACATATATCCCCTCCTCCTTTAGCCTCCCTCCTGTGTGTGTGTGCTCAGTTACTCAGTTGTGACTGTGCCACCAGTGAATCCCACGCGTGGCAATGCAGACATTTAAATGCCAGTCTCTCAGTTCATCCCACCCTGTCCTTCCCCTGCGGTGTCCACAGTCCATTCTCTGCGTCTGTGTCTCTATTCCTGCCCTGCACGTAGGGCAGTACCATTTTTCCTAGATTCCATATATGTGTGTTAATGGGTGCTATTTGTTTTTCTGACTGACTTCACTCTGTGTATAGGCTCTAGGTTCATCCAGCTCATTAGCATTGACGCAAGTGCATTCCTTTCTATGGCTGAGTAATATTCCATTGTATATATTACCACAACTATTTTATCCATTCACCTGTCAATGGACATCTAGGTTGCTTCCATGTCCTGGCTATCGTAAATAGTGCTGAAATTAACACTGGGGTACATGTGCCTTTTTCAGTTATGGTTTTCTCAGGGTATATATATCCCCAGTAGTGTAATTGCTGGGTCATACGGTAGTTTTATTCCTAGTTTTTTTTTAAAGAAGTTTTCATATTCCCCATAGTGGCTGTGTCAATTTATGTTCCCACGGTCAGGGCAAGAGACCAGCCCTTATTTTAAATCTACTCCATTCACCAATCATTCATTCTCCTGATGCAGATGCAACCTGAGCAGAGGCAAAGTGACTTCAGGTGCTATTCTTGGATGTGTGTCATATGCCACGGGGTGTATTCCTTTGCCTTGTTCCACAGCAAAGGATGGAGGAGAACACTGGTAGTTTCAGAGTTAACTAAGAGTGCTGATACCAAGAGCCAAATATGTCATATCGTCTTATCTGCCTAATGGGTCCAAAGGGAAGCAGCCCCACTGAGTATTTGCTCTTAGCAAACGAGCACATCTGTCACCTACTAAAAGAAGTAAATCTCCAGGCTTTATTGATGTTTCCCCATTTCTTTTTGTAGTTTAAGATGCTCCTGGGAGAATAATATAAATAATTGGCTGCTTTTTATAGGCACGCAAATTCTTTACCCTGATTAAAGCAAATGAAAATATATTCTCCCTGTTTCTAGTGTCATATTATCGGCCATATACAATTGTTATAAGATGTGCTACTTTCTTTCTATTTATTAAAACAGAGCAAAATTTTAGCTCTCTGTCTGCATTCCAGGAAAGCTCATGGCTTCGGGAAATGTTCTGTCTCCTGAAACATAAATATCGCAGCTTTCAACTGCTGACTCTAAGAGGCATGGCCCCAGAAGCCGGATGCATGAGGGATGCAATGTGGGAGACGCAGCCAGAAAGCCAGGGCTTAAATTCCGTTTCCATACAACCCGGGGACATCTCACTGAAACTCCATTTCTCCCTCTAGAAAATGGGAATAACGTTAGCTTCCTGCTTTACAGAGTAGTTGTGAAGAGTACAAAGGACAGGGTGAAAGAAAATGTTTTATAAGCTGAAGTGCCATACAAATCAGAGATATTACTTTTCACTGGAGAATATCTTTGCATCTACTCCCCTCTGAGTTGCAAGAAATTTTTGCATGTGTGTGTAAATTCACATCTACACATTTATGTATTTTGGTGTGTGGAGAGGTGTCACGTTTTCATCAGCATCTCAAAAGGAAGTCGTCACCTAAAATTGGTTGAGAACCTTTGGGCTAGTTGGTGTCCTGCATCAGCAGTCATTAGTAAAATGCAGGTTAACACCACTAAGAAATACCACTATACACTCAGTAGGATGGCTATTATCAAAAAGACAAGCAGGACAGAGTACTGGTGAGGGTGTGGAAAATCTGGAACACTCAGACACTGCTGGTAGGAGTGTAAAATGGCACAGCCACTTTGGAAAACTGCTTGGCGGTTTATGACAAAGTCAAAGATGAAATTACCATACGGCTCAGCAATGCCACTCTTAGTAACCTATCAAGGAGAATGAGAATATATGCCCACACAAAGACCTGTACACAAATTCTCACAGCAGCATTATTTGAATTAGCCCAAAACTGGAAAGAAAACTCCCCGTCACCTCGTGAACAGATAAACTAAATGAGGCATATCCATAAAGCAGAATATAGCTCAGCAATAAAAAAGAATGACATGCTAATGAGAACTGCAACACTGATGAAACTTGAGAAC
The DNA here is from genome assembly GCA_006408675.1 of Madoqua kirkii. Lineage (NCBI taxonomy): Eukaryota > Metazoa > Chordata > Mammalia > Artiodactyla > Bovidae > Madoqua > Madoqua kirkii. Next base: position 36,919 of record SJYC01119639.1, read on the forward strand.
ATCACACCAAGAGAAAGAAGATAATATAGGATATGATTCTACCTGTATCAAATGTCTAGGAATGGCAAGTGTGTACAGATAGAACAGATATCTGTGATTGCCTGTGATTGGGAGGGTAAGGGGTAGCAATTGATTGCAAACAGACTTGAAGGAAATTTGACACAGGCAATATTTTGACATATAATTGTAAAATAAATACAAACAGCAAAATATTTACCTATAAACTGATTTTAGTTTTGCATACAAGTTTCAAACTACTGTCATTTTAAGAAAATTATTCTTTATTCACTCTATCCTGCAAGTTCTCTCTAAACTTTGCGAGTTTCCTGATTTGCTAAAAATAATAAAAAGACAATAACAGTAACTAGCTGATGAGCATTTGCGACAATAAATCAATTAATAGATGTAAAGAAATTAGAAGAAGGCATAACACACAATAAGTATGGAATATAGGCTACGTATAGACACTAAATACTACCAAATGCATATATTTTGTAATATCAATTTCTTTTTATATTCTTTATTTCTGATGGGAAAATAGATATGAATGATGAATGACTCTCCAAAGTTGGCATAAATGAAATGCATATTAATAGAGGCAGTTCAAAAAGGATGTGGGAAATTTGGAGTTTGATGCACTATATCACAGACAGCATAATCTACAAAAGCTCCTTTTGGTTTTGTTTTCATTTCAGAACAATCAATTCAGAAAAATAACTTTAGTCCTCCTTCCCTCTCTCATTTTCTCCCTTATCTGCTTAGCTGCAGTGCCCATGCTGAACCTCTTCCTTATCAATTACAGGATGAAGGAAAATGCTCGCCTCTAGAGGTAATAAAATTAGAAGGTGCAGAAGTTGGCATTGATAGCAGTTTGGGAAAACCATTTGTGTTTAACTGTGTGCCTCAGTCTGGAAACAGAACTTTTTGCCTCTGCGCAACTTCAAACCAAGAATTCAAAAGGTAATTGATTATTCTTGTATCTTACTAGTTTCACTTGGAGTGGAGAATGCATCTTCAACAGCAATCTGACAGAGTCTTGGGGTTGGAAATAAGAAAGGGAACAGAAAATTCACAGCACAAGGCAATAAACTGTCTTTTTCTTGTGTATGACAAGTTGAGTTTTTCATATTTCTGCCAGTTTTTTTTCCTAACAGAATCTCCAGAACAATAGATGTATCGTCTAACTTAATTACCTTAGCTCTCTAAGTTTTCTAAAACAGCTCACTACTGCCACAGGTCACATCTGGCTTCCCCAGAAGTTACAAGATTCATATATTTAAGCTAATTGGATGGGTAGTCAGAGGAATGAAAATAATGTATTAAAAGCAGGGTTACAATTGAACAGTGAAATGAACAAAATTCTTCTTATCATCATCCTCTTCATATAGGTTTCTGGGGGAATTAACACAGTTGACAATTTGTAAGCATATCACCCAGTCTGAGGGTCAAAGTGTGAAGACATTCCAAGAGGGCGGCCCAAGAACTCTAAGCATTCAGCAACTCATGATCACTATGCAGTGTGTCCCTGTGGAAGTAGAGGTCACGGGTCAATCCAGGGAGTCAGCTCAGAACTGCTGTGTACACACTGCTACTTTATGGTGAGGGGTGGGATGGAATGGGCGAGGGGGACAAGGGCCCCAAAGTGGGTCAATGGTGTCCAGAAGGCTGTTGTATCTCTTTATGAGAATTTGGACTCCATTTGCAAAGAGAGCCTTAGGTCTGAAACCTTTTAGGCAAAGAATATACTGTCTCTGTTTGTGGAACACTGTGTGCTGAAATGCATATTTTTCTTTAAAAGGACAAACAGGGAAACATGAGGACAGCGACGTAATTGTATTTCAGTTCATGGGGAAGATATCTATTGGGTAGCTAATATGTCCAAGGCACTGTTTTAAAATCTCTGAGAACTGTTAGTATGATGAAGCATCAAGTTTTGCCCTCAAAAAAAGCTCTGCACCAAGAAGATAAGACATTTCTTCTAGTATTTTTAATGCTAAATAGAAATTGAGTGGTGAGATAGGGGAAGACAACGTGGCACAGGAATCTCAGGTGAGGAAGGACAATCTCTGGATGTGGGGATGAGCAAGGAGTTTATGAATGGTATGGTATAGCATCAGATACTCACACACACGAGGAAATGAAGCAGAGACGGGCAGAGGGATTATATCACGCTTGCAGTACGCTTTGATTGGAAGCTTGAAAAAGATTGGCAAGATAAGGTGGGATAGATAGGCTGATATCTGGCTAAGGAGACAAGACCAAGAAAGTTCAGTCCTCTAGCAGAGATACCAGTGCACTAACTGGTCACTTGGCTAAGGAACACTTGGCAGGTGCATAGAGCAGTGGCTGTTTCCCAGTCTTTCCACTGACTGATAGTCAGGGCTTTACAGTGCTATCAGGCCTGCTGGTGTTAAATTCAGGTGCCGTAGTAAAATAGTGAATGCATTTTCCCTTAGGCACGAATTATAGCAAAGGAGAAGGGTGAGGATAATCTGTCTTAGATGCGCCTGGTAGGTGGGGGATTGCGGCGCCTAGTAACACCCGTTTTGTAAGAGTATGCCTCTCTTCAACCACGAATTTAGAGCCACGAAACATACCTGAGTCTCAGGACTCTTCTGTCTGAACGCTGGGGTCCAGGGAGAAAAACAAGGCCCTCTGGAGGACCCTTGGCACGTTCCCCGAGAAAAGCCCCTCTCATCTCTTTCAGGTGGCTGGAAGCAATGGACAAAGCAGCACACCCCGCCCACCAGGTAAGGAGGCCCTGCTCTCCATCTGTGCCTTCACTGCCTCCACTCTGAGGGGGGCTCCTCCAGTGGGCACCACGCGGTCCAGCCTAGAACGCTGGGAAAGGGGATTTCCGGTCAATAGGACTTCCCGCTCAGGTTTTATGGGGTGCTCGTGCTTCTGGTTCTAAGGGGTTGGATGCTGCTCCTCTCAGTGAGCTCGGGGGATAGTCCCAACCAGGGTGGAACTGCTGTTTGACACAAAGCGGCTGAGTGGATTCCCACGGGGCTAAGCCACCCCTGTTTCCTTCTCAGTCCCTGAGAACAGGGCTCAGGGACAGCTTGGCACAGAGCTCTTAGCCAAGCAGCCTACTGGGCAACGCGGCTTATGTTCCGAAATGTAGTGCCTTATGCTCCTATCCTTATTCTGAAGACGTATCAGGTCAGCTCTCACTGCTCCTGCCTATTCATGATTCCTGGCCTTGAAGTAATAGAATTTTTAATTTAGGCTTGACTCACAAACTGATAGATAACTTCGTAACACTAACATGTGAGTCATCACTTCAGCCCCCAAGGCATTTGATACTCTCCTTTCTGAGCTACGACCTCGTCAAGAGCAGAGAAACTGCTTCCGTATTCAGCTGTTTCATCTCTGTGCCGTAGATACAATTTCTAACAAGGTCACACATTCATTTAAATATGCTCATTTCCTCACAAAAGGAAACAGAGGAAAAAGGCATTTACTATCAGTTATCTTCTTTACGTATTTTGGCTTTCGTATACTCCAGAAAGTGTGGGTGGTCTGAGCTGAAATGTCCTCCCCTGTGCCCTGTATCTGTCCTCTCAAAACGATCACCAGCATTAATGCTCATCCTATAATAATCAGATGACAATCAGCAGGACTTGTGTTTCATTTCGCCTGAAACAACACGCAGTCCACTCACCCGTCTCTCTGATGCGTCACTGTAATGAGCCTCGGCACTTTCAAGAGGGACCTATTCTGCTAATGCCCTCAGAGTGTCTGCGGCAGAGTGAGGAAGAAATACCCAAACTCCCAGCAGGCTCCCAATTCACAGCAAACCATTCTGCCAGCTCTGCATTCTGAAATCTTGTGCACTGCCCGGTTAAAAGTAAAGAACGAGAATGAAACCAAGTGTAAGAAACCAGCTAGCACCCAGCAAGGTGTTCTGATAAAGCGATGAAGCATCACAGCCCCCTGCCTCAGGTCAAGTTCCCAGGAAGTGCCTGCCGCTGGGTCAGGACTGTGGACCTCTACCACTCCAGGGTAGAGGATCTTGATTTACCGTGGGCCTTCCACACCACTGACCATGTGAGCCTCAGGTCTGATCTGGCCTGGGGCATTGCCCTTGTTCCTTGGCACAAACAGGAGTGCTGCTGCCGCTGCTGCTAAGTCGCCTCAGTCGTGTGCGACTGTGCGACCCCATGGACGGCAGCCCACCAGGCTCCCCGGTCCATGGGATTCTCCAGGCAAGAACGCTGGAGTGGGGTGCCATGTCCTTCTCCGAATAAAAGTGCTAGATAAAGTAAATCATGAACCAGGGCCTGCAGTTAGTCACAGAGGACATACCAGGAACAGGGCTGGAAGGACAGTCCCAATGGTAAGTAAAGTAGCTCACTGGGGCCAGCACCTAGAGACGACCTTTAAACAACTGTCTTTGCTGAGATTCCCGTTTTCCTTTCTATGCATCATGATATTCTTTGGATCTCCTCACGACAGAATAGAAGCTATAGAGAAGGGAAGCCCACGGACCTGAAAAGGGAAAGGCCTCTGCGGCTGCTGGGTAGGCTCAGATCAGCTGGCTCATTTCTCAGACGTGCAGACTGCCTTAGCAATGGGAGCGCTAGGACAGGGGTTTTTCTGAAGTCAGTCTTAGTGCCGACGTCACTGGCTCCGGGAGGCCGTGACTGCTGGTGCAGGATGGCCTCTCAGGGGATTCTTTGGTGTCAACCCCTGCAGAACCATGTCTGGGAAGACGTTACCCTGCACAACAGTAGCCTCCCGCCCCTGGCTATCAAGAACCCAGAGTGCCTGGGCCTGCTGCACCGGCTGGACGGAGGCGCAGGCGTGTGGACGCAGCACTACTGCATCCTGAAGGACGGCTGCCTGTACTTCTACGCCAGCATTCGCTCCACCCAGGCCTCAGGTACGGAGTCCGCTTCCCCAGTCAGAACGGTAAAGCCGCCTTAGCGGCACAGAGCTTTGGCCAAACGTTATGCTGTGTAAACTAGTTCACGTTTATCTTCTGGAGAAGGGATGCTATTCTTATTCTCATTTTACAGATAGAAAAACTGGCTGGAAAGTCTGCACAACTCGACAGGATCACATGTAGCAAGCAATAAAGCTGAGGTCTGACACAGGCAATGCAGCTCCAGAGCCTGAACCTCTGTGCTGCGCTGGGCTTAGTCACTCAGTCTGACTCTTTGTGACCCCATGGACTGCAGCCCGCCAGGCTCCTCTGTCCAGGGGATTCTCCAGGCCAGAGTACTGGAGTGGGGTGCCAAACCCTCCTCCAGGCAATCTTCCCAACCCAGGGATTAAACCCAGGTCTCCCGCATGGCAGGCAGGTTCTTTACTGTCTGAGCCACCAGGGAAGCCGGAGAATCCTGGAGTGGGGAGCCTACCCCTCCTCCAGGGGAACTTCCCAACCCGGGAATCGAACCGGGTTCTCCTGCATTGCAGGGGGATTCTTTACCAGCTGAAGCTCCCTGAACCGCTAACCTCATGCTTTTACTGCCCGGAAAAGTGAAAAATAAGCCCCTTCCTTTTTTATGGCATTCAGAATCAATGCCAGTAGTTTTCTTGCCTAGTGACTCTACCCTTTCCTGATAGGATTCCTAATCTCAGACAAGCGAGTAATAAAAAGAGCATTGATTGTCAATTTTCCCTGAATAAGTTACTCAAGTTCCTGAAACTTAGTTTCCTCATTTATAAAATGGAAGCAGCAATCTATTTCACAAGACTGTTGTGAAGACTAAGCTTCCCGGGTGGCACCAGAGGTAAAGAACCCACCTGCCACTGAAGGAGACTTAAGAGATGCAGGTTCCATCTTTGGGTCAGGAAGATCCCCTGGAGAAGGAAATGGCAACCTACTCCAGTATTCCTGCCTGGAGAATCCCGTGGACTGAGGAGCCTGGTGGGCTCCAGTCCGTGGGGTCACACAGAGTCAGACGTGGCTGAAGCAACTTAGCCCAGTACACAGCACACATTGTGCAGATTAAATAAGTGATTGCCATTAGAGTTATTTACGCTCTCTATATAAAGTACTCTATACACAAAGCTCTTTCTATACAAAATGTACATGTATTCATTCATTAAATATATTCATATTAAACATTTTAATATATTGGGCTGCCCTTGTGGCTCCAGCTGATAAAGAATCTGCCTGCAATTGGGGAGAACTGGGTTCGATCCCTGGGTCGGGAGGAGACCCTGGAGAAGGAAAATGCTACCTATGCCAGTATTCTGGCCTGGAGGATTCCATGGACTACAGCCCATGGGGTCACAAAGAGTCAGACACGACTGAGCAACTTTCACTTTTAATATATTACACGTCATATATACAAAATGAGTATGTAAACAATACAATTTAGCAGTAAAATAATTTCTCATGATAAGAAAGATTATTTATCTTCTTTAAATTTTTGACAAAAGAGATTACTGGTGTTTTATTTGCAGTTGGACTTTTTTCCCAAACGAATAATCCCTAAATAATGACGAGGAGTAAAGATCCAGAATCTTACTCATTTAGTTTCCTCCCCTCACCCCTCCATTTTTAGCATAAATGCCTCTGTTTAATTAAGCTAAGTCATGCCAAGTGGGTGATGATTTCCCCTTCTTGGAAGGGTACAAAAGAGGTACAAACTGAGCATCATCCCTTTTCTCATCATTCAGGATGAACCATAAATCTCCTTACTAACATACTCTTTCACTTTGACAGTATTAAAACATGACCCAGAATATTAACCAGCTATTAGGAAGTAGCCGGCCTGCCTAAGCATTTGCAAGACAGACTGTTCCTATGAGACCCAAACTCATAGCTCTAAGCACCTGGTACCAGGATCAGAACGAAGGTAAACAAACCAAACCTCCAGTCATCGGCTGGAGCTCTCATTGTAAAATATTACTGCAAAAGTCTGCACCATTTTAATTAGCAAATCAATGAAGCTCACTTTCAAGAGAATGTTTCCACAGATACAAAGTGAATGTTTAGGTTTGATCGCTCATATTACTCCATGTTAACCAAGGGCTTCCAAACCCCTGGAGCCCAGAGACTGTTACCGATTCCAGGAGTTTGAAATGGGAGTGATAGCCCTTATTCTGAAAGGTCAGAGGAGGCCCTATTCAGAAGAATTCTAGCTGGACAGCTGGAAGACAGCTACTAATAAAATGGCCTAAAAATCATAACAGTAAAAGTGAGTACAGGTTTTGTGCTCATCACTCTAATAAGTGTTTTTACTTATCATTTCATTTAATCTCTATGACAATCCTATAAATAAGTTATTATCCCACCTACAAGTTTGGAAACTGATACTTAGCAAAGTTAAATCATTTGCCTGTGTTCCCTTAGCCTAGTAAACGGTGAAGACAAAATTCAAACCCAGGCAACCTAAAGTGCAGGCTTCCCAGGAGGGACAGTGGTAAAGAATCTGCCTGCCAATGCAGGAGACACAAGAGACGCAGGTTTGATCCCTGGGTTGGGAAGATACCCTGGAGTAGAAAATGGCACCCCACTCCAGTATTCTTGCCTGGAAAACCCCATGGGTGGAGGAGCCTGGCGAGCTGAGGTCCATGAGGTCTCAAAGAGTCAGACACGGCTCAGCATGAGCTCAAGGGAGCCTAAGCTACAGCAACAAAAGAAAGAGCAAAGAGTGAAATGCGAAGCTTCCTTCTATTTCGCTCTTAATATTTCCCACATCTTTCCAGAGCCTTGGTGCAGCCAGAGCCTTGTACTTTGTCGCCAACCCCTTCCTTCTGGCCTTCTCTTCCACGCCTGTGTTGAAACACCCTGCATTCTCCCCAGACACGGTGGCCTTCTCCCTGCTGAGCACACCCCACCTCCTGGACATTTTTCTGACCCCATGTCTTTGCTGGTGTTAGTTCCTTCCCCTGAAACATTCTCTACCTACTGATTCCCCAGCACACACTGTCCAGATACTACCTGTCTTCCGAACGTGTATTCAAATGCCGGCCATCTCTGCTAAACAATCCCAGATGGTCCTAAGCAAACAAAGCGTCTCCGTTTCCTGGGCTTCTGTGCTCACCTATCTGGCAACACTTGTTACTCTCTATTTTGTATTTTATCTCTAGCTGGCCATTTTATCTCTTCTAAGGGATTATGCACTCAGAGATGACTCTATTTTACGTATGCTTAATGAATAAATGAATAAACCACCAAAGGGACTTAGTTGGCCATTATTCCCATGAAGAATCATCCCCTCATTTAACAGCAGGACAGAAGAGAAGATTGTAAAGATGATTCAAAGGCAAAAAATCCAGCACTCAGGCACCAGATGCCTGGGCTTTGGGCCATATCATACTCTTTTCAGCTGGAAGAAAACAACTGATTTCTACCTATTTTTAAGTTTTTTTCTTTTGAAAATATTTCATCTGTGATTAATAAAAATATTTAATCCAAAGCCATTCATTCTTTCCCAGCCTTACTTCTCAAATATCCCATCTTCACAGGTCCTTAATTTCTAGCCCAAATTACTTCATATATGAAATAATGCTCCTTACAGGAATTTTGTATCTAGGCCAGGTTGTAAAGCAGAGGCCTGTGATTTCGAGTCTTTAATGACTACTCTTCCTGGAATAAAAAATGCCTGAGCATGTACCTTGTTCCAGGAGGAGCACTTTACCGCCACCAGCTCCCCCACTCCCACCTGACAGCTGCCGGGTCCAGCTGGAAGCTCTCCCAAGGTTGATCCGCTGCTTACCCTTCTTTTTCTAAAGTGTTTGCCCTTCCCTAGACTTGAACTTTAAATTGAAGTTTATATCCTTTTTCTAAGAGCCCTTTTCCATCTTCCTGTACATCCTGACTCCGATCATGACCTGAGGCTCACAGCCAGCGGTCCCACCCAGTGAAACTCGAGATAGGATTCAGGTGAATCCAAATTTCCAGTGGGAAACTCCCAAAATAAATATGCTCCTCTCCACTGTCCACAAAAAGTCACTGCCCCGGCAAACCACATCCCTCCCCACCCCGCCTCCCCACATTTCCCCAGAGGACTGGATCATACTGCTCAAGTATATTTTGTTTTTGAATGTTTCCTATGTGTCCAGAACTTGAATAAGCTCTCTATGTCTATTGTCTAAAACTAATATTTGCGAGACATCCACGGCTGTCAGCCCATTGCAAGTAAGAACCAGGGCTTGGAGAAGTTAACATGCCTTTGGTCACCCAGCTATTAAGTGACAGAGACAAACTGTGAGCAAATGCCATCTAACTCCTGTGCTTAAAAGCTCTGTGTAGCGCTCCCTGGTGGAATTAGTCTTCTAAACGTAGTACTCATACTCCGTCAGTAATGCTGCTCTGAACTTTAGCACACTGATCATGACAGACCAGGTCCACCCAGCCCAACTGTTCAGCACAATAACCATTGGAGTTAGGAGGACAGCAGAGCGATTTATGGAGAATGGCTGGACCCATGTTGTACCATGAACACCACATGCACTAAAATGTTTAGTTTAGCTTAATCATTTTATATGCGTGGAATATATATTTTTTGTATTAATAAAGATTACACAGTTCTAATGCTGCTTTTCTTCTAGATGACCCTAGAGAAATGGCCTTTGTGCTGGCCTGATCTAGGATTCCTTCTTCAGCTTTAGTTTTCAAGCTCTGCTTGGCTCCTCGTTCTCCGGCCCTCTGAAGGTCATAACTTTAAAGCAGGCCTTGATTACCATTTACAGCAGTATTTATCAAAATGCAGGCTTTGATCCTGCAAGTGTGATTCCTGAGTCACTCAATCAATGAGTAAGTTGTGACCAGTATTTAAATCACAATGACGTGAAAGTGAAAGTCGCTCTGTCATGTCTGAGTCTTTGCAACTCCAGGGACTGTAGGCCGCCAGGCTCCTCTGTCCATGGGATTCTCCAGGCAAGATTTCTGGACTGGGTTGCCATGCCCTTCTCCAGGGCATCTTCCCAACCCAGGGATCAAACCTGGGTCTGCTGCATTGCAGGTGGACTCTTTTCTCTCTGAGTCACCAGGGAAGCCCTAAACAATTCTAAAAAACAATAGAATTTAATATAATAGAAAATATCATGGTACATCTCAACGTTTCACAAACTTGTGGTTTAATTGCATTAAAACATGTAGAGGTCTATATTTATTACATCTTTAGATCACAGCCCAAAAAGTTGGAAAAATACTAATGTACAGAAACTCTCTGCATACATGCTTGTTTAAATAGTCAATTTCTATGTTCAGGATCTTAGAAACAGAGTATTTAAGGAAGATTCTTTACTTTCTATTGTGGATAAGCATGATAATATGGCTCTGTAATATGCCTTCTTTGTAAGAAGACTAAGTCTTAATAACATTGTCCCCTGGCTGTAGCCTCTCAGTTACTTTACTGTTTTACTTCATTCATTTTATTATGTACTTTATTCCATTGATTTATGTTCTTCATCAGCTAATCTGGGAGACTTCCTATGATATTTCTTCTTTCTGAAGGCATCCATAGCGTTGGGGCTGGGGGGCTTCCCTGGTGACTTGGTGGTGAAGAATCTGCCTGCAACGCAGGAGATGTGAGTTTGATCCCTGGGTCAGGAAGATGCCCTGCAGGAGGGCATGGCAATCCATTCCAGAATTCTTGCCTGGAGAATCCCGTGGACAGAGGAGGCTGGCGGGCTGCGGTCCAGAGGGTCACACAGAGTCAGGCATGATGAACTGACACGGGAGTAGTGTTGGGGCGGAACTCAGTCCTTGTGACAGTCAGCTGAGATGCTGAGAGAGACAGAGGCTGAAAAAGAGGAGGCCGGGAGGAGCCAACCGTG